>CAUYSK010060234.1:0-18353 GCA_963575035.1 Avahi laniger
CAGGAAATTTGTGAGCTAGTTATCATGTTGGTAGTTTGAATCACCATGATATGAAAGTCAGCAAATGCTATAAATTGTTAAATATTAATATTTACTAGTGTACCACAGGCTAATAATACCTGGGCCTCTGAAACTTTCCTAACAACCTTTAAGTTTTATTAATCAAGCATAAATATGGCAAATATCTGATGCCCACACTTACCAATGTTATTTTCCAGGATAAAGGTGCTAAGGTGAGTCTAAGGTATTTAGACTCTCACTCTATTCATTGTCCTTCAGCCAAATTTTCAAGCATAGCTTTGAAAATTGTGTAATATTTTAGATGTAAAATGCACAGAAATAGTAAGCTGAACCATATGAAACTGTTTTTATAGGCCAATCACATATCAGCAATTTCTTATGGCCTATCATCCAGTTTATTTATTTATTTTTATTTTTTTTTTTTGAGACAGAGTCTCGCTTTTGTTGCCCGGACTAGAGTGAATGCCATGGCGTCAGCCTAGCTCACAGCAACCTCAAACACCTGGGCTCAAGGGATCCCTCTGCCTCAGCCTCCCAAGTAGCTGGGACTACAGACATGCGCCACCATGCCCGGCTAATTTTTCTATATATTTTTAGTTGTTCAATTAATTTCTTTCTAAATTTTTTTAGTAGAGATGGGGTCTCGCTCTTGCTCAGGCTAGTTTCGAACTCCTGAGCTCAAACAATCCGCCTGCCTCGGCCTCCCAGAGAGCTAGGATTACAGGCATGAGCCACAGCGCCCGGCCTCCATCATCCAGTTTAAGAAACAACATTACCAGGCCAGGCGCGGTGGCTCATGCCTGTAATCCTAGCACTCTAGGAGGCCGAGGCGGGTGGATCATTTGAGCTCAGGAGTTCAAGACCATCCTGAGCAAGAGTGAGATCCTGTCTCTACTAAAAAAATAGAAAGAAATTATCTGGACAACTAAAAATATATATAGAAAAAATTAGCCGGGCATGGTGGCACATGCCTGTAGTCCCAGCTACTCAGGAGGCTGAGGCAGTAGGATCGTTTGAGTCCAGGAGTGTGAGGTTGCTGTGAGCTAGGCTGACGCCACGGCACTCACTCTAGCCAGGGCAACAGAGTGAGACTCTGTCTCAAAAAAAAAAAAAAAAAAAAAGAAACAACATTACCCAGTTAAAAACTCAGTAGTGTCCTTTCTATTACATTCCCTTCCTTCTTCCCAGCCCTCAGAGGTAACTGCTTTCCTGAATTTATCAGTCATTCTCATGTATATCTTTAAACTTTTTCAGAGATGGGGTCTTGCTATATTGCCCAGGCTGGAGTACAGTGGCTACTGACAGGCACAATCATTGCACACTACAGCTTCAAACTCCTGGGCTCAAACAATCCTCGTGCCTCAGCCTCTGAGTAGCTAGGACTACAGGTTTGTGCCACCATGCCCAGCTAATTTTTAAAAAAAATTTTGTAGAGATAGGGTCCTGCTATGCTGCCCAGGCTAGTCTTGGACTCCTGGGCTCAAGTGATCCTCCTGCCTGGGCCTCCCAAAATGCTAGGATTACAGGAGTGAGCCACCATGCCCAGCCAAACATTCACAGATTTTGGTATCCACAGAGGTCCTGGAACCAACCCCTCACTGATAGCGAGAGACAACTGTATTTGTCAAGTGGTAAGAGTAGTTAATATTGTCAATATAAAAGAAATACCTTTATGGCAACTGTATTAAATCTACAAATGGAAAAAAACTAGCATAGAATAAGCGTTAAGTACATCAGTTTGCATACTATCAATAAATTACTTAAAAATTCACCAGGATAACATAAAACCCACTAACAGGAAGAATTGGTATTTTTATACTGTTCAGTCTTCTATACCCTGGAATATGGTACTGTGCTTGGTTTTATGACTCAGGAATTCTTTTTAAAAAAGGCTAAAACTGATTTTTATCACTGTTCCACAGGAGGGGAAAAATTACAAAGTTCTAGAGACATGGAAAATCTTATTCTCCTGGCAAATTCACAATGTATATTAAACTTTCAAGACAAAGTAGTTGTGTAACAGTAGTCTTTACTTGAGATTAAATGAACCAGACTAGAATTTCCATAGTTCATCAAATCTAAGACATTGATTTCAGATGCATGGTTATTTTATGTTCTAACAAAGAAAAAACGCCTGCTAATTTGAGTTTGATGCCAAATCTAAATTTGTTATTTAAGATGCAACACAATGTCTGAGATGTTAAAAATTTTTAAAGTCTATCTTGGAATGAAATATAGTTAGAATTCAAGGAGAATGGCATAAATAGTAAGGAAACACATAAAATACTTAAGCATAATCTTATCAAAATTTATGTTAAATATGGTAGAGCCTAATTATTCATGGATTCTGTATGGGGGAGTTTCCCACTTGCTAAAATTTATTTGTAACACCAACCAAAACAACCAAAATCAATACTTACAGTGCTTTCAGTCATGGGTGGATATGTGCATTCCCAGCTGATGCTGAACAAAGTGTTGCTCTGCCTTCTCATTTCAGTTCTCATGTTGTAAACAAATGTCCTTTCCATGGTCTATTTATTTAGAGTCACATTTTTTCCATTTTTTTGGAGAGTTCATTGTTTAAAATGGTCCCAAGGTTTAGTGCAATCTACTGTTCCTAAATTCAAGAAGGCTGTGATGCACCTTTTAGAGAAAATAAGTGTATTAGATAAGCTTTGTTCATGCATGAGTTATGGTGCTGTTGAGTTGTGCATTTTGTGTTAATGAATTAACAGTATATATTAAATAAGGTGTCTTTAAACAGAAACACACATAAAACAAGATTATGTATTGATTGGTTGATGAGAATGTCGTGACCAAAGGCTTTCAGGAGAGTACCCTGTACTCTCCCTGGGAGCAACGGTTCAGTATTCACAGCAACTTTACAGAAGATAACTACTGTGGATACCGAGAACTGACTGCATGGGACACCTAGACACTTTGCCATTATTCTTTTCTTTGTAAACAGAATCTCATTATATACTAACCTTCCTCAAAATATATGAAATACATAAACAAAACTTTAAAACTGTACTAAGAAAAGCTGGTTCAGATAAAGACAGCACTACCATGTTCTCACACAAAAAGATCTCAATGTTGCAAAACTTTTCGAAAGTATTCTTCTTATTCTGCAGATCCACAAGAATTTGGAACAAGTACTGTTACCAAATGTTACGTAGCATTTATTATAGGCGATACACAGATTTTGTTTGATTGCTGACTATATTAATACATTTCAAAATGCTAAGACATCTTTACATAATCCAACATAATTATGCTAGATTAAAAGATACTATAAAATTTGATTTTCTATTATTTCACTTCAGGGTGTTCTAGCTATACTCACAGCAATTTTTTTTTAATCTCAATCTTTAAACATTAACAGTTGTGTGCAAAATGCAGCATTGCTAAGATTCTATATACCTTTGGTGGGGTGTCAAAAGCAGCATATTGGCCGGGCACGGTGGTTCACGCCTGTAATTTCCTAGCACTCTAGGAGGCCCAGGTGGGAGGATCGCTCAAGGTCAGGAGTTCAAGACCAGCGTGAGCAAGAGTGAGACCCCATCTCTACTAAAAATAGAAAGAAATTAGCTGGACAACTAAAAATACATAGAAAAAAATTAGCCAGGCATGGTGGTGCATGCCTGTAGTCCCAGCTACTTGGGAGGCTGAGGCAGAAGGATCGCTTGAACCAAGGAGTCTGAGGATGCCATGAGCTAGCCTGATGCCACAGCACTCTAACCCAGGCAACAGAGCAAGACTCTGTCTCAAAAAAAAAAAAAAAAAAAGCAGCATATTAAAGTCTAACCTGTTTTCTATTCATACTGCACTGCTTCCTTTATAGCTAATGATGGTAACCAGTTCAAACAGCATTTTGTTCACATATAGCCCTTTCATGTAAAAATGAATCGAAGACTTCTAGTGGAATAAATTCAATCTAGTAACCACTGTGTTTATTCCCATATTTAAACTGTTACCAGATTGGTTTCACACTACAAACATCCTAGACATGAAAACTCTCAAAATAAAACTTTGTTTAATATAAATAAAGAAATCTTGTTACATGGCATTTTCATTTCTTTAATTTTATTTATATATTTTTTGAGACAGGGTTGCCCAGGCTGCTGTCAAAACTCCTGGGCTCATGCAATCCTCCCATCTCACACTCACAAGTAGTTGGGATTACACATGTCCACCCCCAAGCTTGGCCCAAAATTTTATTTGTTTTTTTGAGATAGGTCTCACTATGTTACCCAGGCTGGAGGACTATAGGCACAATCATAGAACACTACAGCCTTGAATTCCTGGGCTCCATTGATACTGCTGAGTAGCTGGGACTGTAAGTGTGCGCTATGGTACCTGGCTTCAATTTTTACTTAATATCTGCTTCCCTTTTAGTCTATAAGCTCCATGAGGGCAGAAGCAAATCATGACTACTCATGCAGAGTCTTCTGTGTTTGAATCTCCTCTCCACCTTGCTGCACTGCACTACAGGGGTCCTTGGACTTTTGCCTTCTGCTTGGCATATTCTGATCTGTTGATGCTCCTACCAACGGCAGTTCCAACAGATCAGAATATGGAAAAGAATGAGATCCAGGTATTTCCCAGCTTAACTTACGAAAAGTATGGAGAAAAATTACATACTGGTTGTATCTTGTAATGCCAGCTCAACTTTTTTTTTTTTTTTTTTTTTTGAGACAGAGTCTCACTTTGTTGCCCTGGCTAGAGTGAGTGCCGTGGGGTCAGCCTAGCTCACAGCAACCTCAAACTCCTGGGCTCAAGCGATCCTCCTGCCTCAGCCTCCAAAGTAGCTGGGACTACAGGCATGTGCCACCATGGCCTGGCTAATTTTTTCTATATGTTTTTAGCTGTCCAATTAATTTCTTTCTATTTTTGGTAGAGACGGGGTCTCGCTCTTGCTCAGGCTGGTCTCGAACTCCTGAGCTCAACGGATCCGCCCGCCTTGGCCTCCCAGAGTGCTAGGATTACAGGCATGAGCCACCGCGCCCGGCCTATAAAAGAGTTTTTATAACTGAATTCTCTCCTTTCTCAGTGCGAAGGTAATTGGATTTTCTGCTGAACTCTGAAGTCCCTGGAAGGTTTCTAACAGGGCAAATGACATCTTATGGCCAGCTTTCTTTTCTAAGTCTTCAGGGAAATATATGAAAGCACATTGCATTAGGTATGACTGTGGTCAAGAGACTATATTTAAATTTACATATTCAAAGGGTTGCTGTTCCTTTAAATTGGCCATATCAAGACACCTAGGCGTTTACAAAAGAGGGCAGCATCAATTAGATAACCATGCACCCAGTTCCCGGTGTGAAAGGCAAACACGCTGAGCCCCCTGCTGCCAGGTCCTCGCCCTCCAGCGTCCTCCACTGGCTGCCCTGCGATCTCCTGAAAAGCAAAGCTAATCCCATGACTCCACTGGGCGAAACCTTTCAGTGGCTTTCCTTTCATCTAGGTCCAACTCCGGGTACATTTGCCTGGCCCACAAAGCCCCTGCAACTTGTCTCTGGCATACAACCCAAAGATTATTTGTATTCAAAGTCGCTGTAAAAATTGTGACGTGTCTGTCACTCTTCTAAGTGAGTTATAGCCATTAACTCACTTGACCCCTGTGTCAGCCTCTGGGATGGGCACCATGCCTTACATCCCCATTTTAACAGACGAAGACTCTGAAGTACAAGGAGGAAAATGTGTTCCCGAGCCCTGGGTGTGGCACACCCAGCCCTGTGCCCGGCCTGTCTGACTTGGCTTGGGGGGTGGCGGTGACCACTGGCCTGTCCCGGGGCTCCTCTCGCGTACCAACCCCCCCCCCCGCTCTGCAGCACAGCTGGGGCACATCTGCCTCAACTGTTCCCTGGTGTTGCCCATGCACACGCTAGTGCTGGCCGGCTTCCTGCTCAGGTATCTCTTTTTATCTTGGATCCTGTGTGGGCCACCACCGTACTTGTACTTATCTCATTTTTAACTCGTATATTTTATTGAAATTATTATTTTCCCACATCTGTCTCATCTATTAGAGTGGTAATTTATTGAGAGATAAAGTGAAATCTTGCACATTGTTGTTATCTTGGAATCTAGCGTGGCATTTGGGTCCCAGCTGCAATCCAGTGGGTATGTGTCAGCTGACTCACTTGCAGGAGGGAGGGAGAGAGGAGAAGGCGGGAGGGGATGAAGAAGCTAATTTGGCTGTTGAATAGCAGAAAGCTGAGAGTCAGAAATGCATGGGTTGGAATTCCAGCTTTAACACACGTTAGCTAGAAAGAACAAATCGCTAAATCTCCCTGAAAAAAAAAAACAAACTTTGTTTCCCAGTTTGTATAGTAAGCATAAAAATGCCTATTTTTCTAAATTATTGTAAGAATTAGAGATACATGTAAAGTAACTTGCACACAATACAAAGTATTTATTGCTATCATTACCCCTGCTAGTTTAATGATATTGTCTGCTGCATGGTAACATTTTATTTCCCTGGTGAGCAGTATCCTGGACCACAGAGAATTGATTGTCTTCACTTCCAGGAAGACAACTGGAATCTTCTCTGTACCAGTAATCAACATTACATATGTGCTGAATGTTTTTGTACTGTCATAAAAGGTGTCAGTTGTTCCAGTACATGGCATCAGGGAAGGGAAGTTAGGGCGGCAACCTGCCAACAGGGTGGCAGGTAAGGTTGTTCAAATACTCAAGCCTTTTGCAGAGACGTGTGGCCTGGAGTTGGAAGTTGAGAACTTGTGGAGGTCACTCTACATTGCCTGAGACACTGGAAGACGACACCCCTCACAGTACAATGTCACAGTGCTCTGCTAGGATCATGACAAACGAAACCTCACAACGCCCTCTTCACGGAGAGAGCATGCATTCAGAGGACCTAGCACATGACACCATGTGTGATAATAGCATGGACACTTACCTCTCCTTGTTGGCCCCAGGAAACCCCGGGGTAACAGTTGTCTGCAAGCGTCACATATCTGAGTATGCTTTATCTTGGAACACCACTGTGTTCTTCCGACCTTCTTATAAAATGAAGGCAAAGCATACTTTCCTAGCCCATAAAACCTGTGACCTGCCACAATATACTTTGTCATGCTGTGCAAATCTATGAGCCTCGACAGCATCATTCCTTTAACAACTGAAATTTCTATTTGGAAACAAACATGTAGAAGTAAGATACTATTAAGGAATGCACTTGAAGTGCCTCTATACTAGTAATTATACACTCTATGCAAGCACAGGTCCACCTCTTTCCGCAGCATGATTTATTGTTTATATTGTCACCTGTGGGAGACAGTGCTTGCAAAAATGCCCTGACGTGTTTCACTCGCCCAGATAGGCATCCGCCGCAGCTCTGGGAGGAAAACCTCTGTGGAACTGCGATGCTTACTTCTTGCTGTTGCAGCTCCTTTCCCAGTTTGGAAATCAAATGATTAAAGCTAATGTACATAAGAAGCTATGAAGTTAGTCACTATAATTACTGCAGGACTTCTGAGAGTAACTTTCCGTCAGTGGCCATGGATGTGACAAGGCAATTTTATAGGATACGTAGGCCTATTATTTGAAGCATAAATGTTGCTGGGCAGTGATAAATCAAATGAAATACTTCCAAACTGACCACTTTGTATCAGTCCTAACTACTAGGCACAGATTACAGATCATGATGGTTGCTCAATGAACTATAATTGAATTAGAGAAACAGTTATGACTTTTTAATGGGTATTTATTTCATAAAGTCCTTTTTTATTGTTCAGTATCCAAGGGAACATTGCTTTCTGGATCGGCGTTGAATTGAGGAACGAAGCTATGCAGATGAGGCAGAGAAGCCAGAGGAATGAAGAGACGGAAGAGACAGAAGCCAGTGGGTCAAGTAGGTGTGGAGGGCGGGGCCTGGGCGCACAACACTGCGGCATCCCGAGAGGAGAAGCACAGGACCGAGACGGCCAATCCAGAGTAAAAGCTCCCGACGGGAGAGGAAACCCCGGGGACCACTTGAGAAGATAATGGCAACAGAGGCAACAGATACCGGACAGGACGAAAGAGCCAGGAGACGAGAGGGGAGCAGAGTCAGTCAGAAGGGCCCGAGAGTCCAGGGAAGCATTTGGCCCACGGGCGCCCGGAAAGGCGACACCCACACATCCTCCGGGACCGAGGCTCAGCTGCAGGCGCAAGGCCGGGAGCAGAATTCAGATTCCACCCGGAATCTGAGCTTTGCTTGTGGACATTAAAAACGGGCCTAACTAAATCAACTGCTGTCCAAAGCATTACTCAATGAAAAAACCGAAGATGGATGAAGAAAACGCCTTTTCTTTATAGTTAGAACTTTAAGTTCTGCAGTACCACTTACAAGGGCAAGTAAACGGCACTGCTGAGCTGCAAACTGCGCTGACGTTAATGCCAGCCTCATGGTGTCCACGGCCAGACTGTGACGAGTACGCAGCACAGGGCATGGGAAGAGAATTTATTACGAACATGAGGGTGAGCCCTAGCAATGATATATATACATATGGGGCAGTCGGGGGAGCATTCTGTCATTCAAAATAGTTAGCTGTAATCTACAAAGTCACCGTGAACACTGAATTAGCAAATACTGAGACATTGCGTCTAGGGAAAATACAGAGTTAGGTTCCTGTGCGTCTCTGATTAAACCGTTTTTGTCAACCGATCAATATATAACCTTGTTTTATATGTATTCTGTTTAAAGACACCTTATTTAATATGTAGTTGAATTTTTAACCCCGAACTTGCGGCCAGCAGCACTGCGACTCACTCCTGAACAGAGCTTCTCTGACACACGTTCTCTCCATGAGGCACATCGCAGTTTTCCTGCACTTAGAACACTGGACAGCACTGCTCTTGGGGCCATTTTAAACATTGAAATCACCAGGAAAAAGCACAAGAATGTGAAAAACGTGACACCGCACACAGGACACCTGCTTACGGCCTGAGAGACGAAGCAAGAAGGCGGAGCGTGGCCTCCTTGGACCTCAGCTGGCAATGTGCTCAGAGTGTCTGCCGCTCAGTGAATGTCCCCACACGGCCACGACAGTGCCTGAAGTATTGACTTGGGGTTACAAATGGATTTTGGAATATAGGTAAATTTGCAAGCAGAGGATGCACGAGTAACGTTGATCCACTGCACACACATCGGACTCCTGCGAAACACAGACTTTAAATAACGTCGTCTTTTCTGGGAGGAGCCAGTTTCTTGTCTCTATTTTCTCATCCTTTCTAACTGAAAACCTGTTCTTCACTAAGACTCCATACTGGCAAATCTTTGGTGGCCAAATGTGCTTTGTGTGGCTTTTTTTAATACTACCAGCAGGACACGTTTTTCTGACTCTGGTTTTCAGTAGGATGAAGCAGAGATGCAGCAGTCTGCTTGGTCTGCTGCAGCTACGAGCAAAGCATCACAGAGAAGGAGAGACCCGGCGCCTCCAGGCCTCCTCTGCATCCACCTTTCCTTGGTGACTAAGTGGCAACTCTGAGGAAAATGGCCAAGTCACACTTATTAATTTTTCTGTAAGTACCTGATATAGGTCTGAGCCCACAGCAGATAACTAATGAATACAAGCATACTTCATTTTATTGCACTTTGATTTCTTGCATTAATATTTTGAAATATTTTTTACAAATTGAAGGTTTGTAGCAACCTGGCATTGAACAAGTCTATCAGTGTCATCATTTTTCCAACAGCATGTGCTCACTTCATGTCTCTGTGTCACATTTTGGCAATTCTTGCAATATTTAAAGCTTTTTCATTGTTATTACATCTCGTATGACCATCTACGATCAGTAATATTTGATATTACCACTGTAGTTGTTTTGAGATGGCACAAACCACACCCATGTGAGGCTGCAAACTTCATCAGTGCTTTGTGTGTCTTGATTGCTCCCCCAGCTCGCTGTTCCCCCTCTCCCTCTGCTCAGGCCTCCCTATTCCCTGAGATACAACATTATTGAAAGGAGGCCGATTAATAACCCTACAGTGGCCTCTAACAATAAGAGTTGCACGTCTCTCACTTTAAATCAAAAGCTAGAAATGATTAAGCTTGGTGAGGAAGGCACGTCGAAAGCTGAGATAGGCCAAAAGTTAGGCCTCTTGCACCAGTTAGCCAAGTTGTGAATGCAAAGGAAAAGTTCTTGAAGAAAATTAAAAGTGCTACTCCAGTGAACACACATATGATAAAAAAAGTGAAACAGCCTCATTGTGATATGGAGAAAGTTTTAGTGATCTGGATAGAAGATCAAACCAGCCATAACACTCTGTTAAGCCAAAGCCTAATCCTCAGCAGGGCCCTAACTCTCATCACTTCTGTGAAGGCTGGAAGAGTGAGGAAGCTGCAGAAGAAAAGTTTGAAGTTAGCAGAGGTTGGTTCATGAGCTTTAAGGGAAGAAGCCGTCTCCATGACATAAAAGTACAAGGTGAAGCACCAACTGCTGATGTAGAAGTTGTAACAAGTTATCTAGAAAATACAGCTGAAATAAGTGATGACAGTGGCTACTCCAAACAACAGATTTTTAGTGTAGATGAATCAGCCCTATATTGGAAAAAGATGCCATCCAGGACTTTTATTGCTAGAGAGGAGAAGTCAATGCCTGGCTTCAAAGCTTCAAAGGACAGGCTGACTCTCTTGTGAGAGGCTAATGCAGCTGGGGAACTTAAGCTGAAACCAGTGCTCATTTACCATTCTGAAATTTCTAGGGCCTTTAAGAATTATGCTGAATCTACTCTGCCTGTGCTCCAGAAATAGAACAACAAAGACTGATGATAGCACTTCTGTTTACAGCACGGTTTATTGAATATTTGAAGCCCACCACTGAGAGCAGCTGCTTAGAAAAAAAAAAAAAAGAATGCTTTAAAAATATTACTGCTCATTGACAATGTACCTGGTCATCCAAGAGCTCTGATGGAGACGTACAAGAATATTAATGTTTTCATGCCTACTAACACAATTCTATTCTGTATTCCATAAATCAAGGAATAATTTCAACTTTCAAGTCTTATTATTCATGAAATACATTTTGTAAGGCTATAGCTGCCATAACTGGTCATTCCCCTGGAGGATGTGGGCAAAATAAAGTGAAGATCTTCTGGAAAGAATTCACTATCGTAGATGCCATTAGAACATCCATGATTCACGGGAGGAGGCCAAAATATCCACATGAACAGGAGTCTGGAAGAAGTTGATTCCAACCCTCACGGATGACTTTGAGGGGTTCAGGACTTCAGTGGAGGAAGTCACTACAGATATGGTGGAAACAGCAAGAGAACTAGAATTAGAAGTGGAGCCTGAAGATGTGACTGAATTGCTGCAAACTCATTGTAAAACTTGGATGAATGAAGACTTGCTTCTTATAGATGAGTAAGGAAAGTGGTTCCTTAACATGCAGTCTATTCCTGGAGAAGATGCTGTGAACACTGTTGAAATGACAACAAAGGATTTAGATATTACTAAACTTAGTTGATAAAGCAGGGCAGGGTTTGGGGGGATTGAGTCCAACTTTGAAAGAAGTTCTACTGTGGATAAAATGCTATCCAACAGCATCACATGCTACAAGAAATCTTTCACGAAAGGAAGAATCAATCAATGTGGCAAATTTTACTATTGTCTTATTTCAGGAAATTGCCACAGCCAGCTCAGCCTTCTGCCACCACCATCCTGATCACTCAGCATCATCAATACCAAGGCAAGACCCTTCCCCAGCAAAAGCATTACAGCTTGCTGAAGGCTCAGATGAGTGCTAAAATTTTTTTAGCAATGAAGCATTTTAACTAAGATATGAACGTTGAGTTTTTAGACATAATGCTACTGTAACACTTCACAGACTGCAATATAGTGTAAACACAACTTTTATGTACACTGGGAAACCAAACATTTGTGGCTCATTTTATTGCAGTTTTCTCGATCTGAACCCACATTATCTCTGTTGTATTAATATATTTGTATTTAAGATTAAGGAGTAAGGAGAGAAAAGCATAGAAGAAAAAAAGATGATAAATAAGAAAAGTGTATCTGTGTCAGCAATACAGATCAAGGTGGAGGCACAGAACTGACCATAAAGATTGGAAAACAGGGCAAAATGGGAGAAGAGGAGATGGAAAAAGAGGAAGAGAGAGAGTAATAAGAGAACAGAGCTTTATTTGCAACCACTTGTTTTTGGTATACTTTTGGAAACAGATTTGCCTTGGCCCTTATCTAGAGCATACATCCATGGTCTCAGCAAAAACAGAGTTTAGCAACGAAGCACTTGATTCTGGCTACATGTTAAAAGCTCAATTTATATTTAATTTGAAGAGAGAATAGAACAGTCATTCTCAGAGTAGTAGTAATAACAGTTTTATGTCTGGCAGGATAAGTATGCAAAAGCAATCTATAAAGACCCCAGGGATGATGCCCATATCTTTATATTTTTTTCTTCCATTTTTCTAATGGGTAGGATATAACTGCTTGGCCCTCTATGATCTGTCCATCATTTAGTGTCCCTTCGACCACAGGCTGTGGTCAGAACAGCCTAAACCTTGCCTGGACTCATAGGGTGGAACTCAGAGATCTCTCCTCCCAGTGGAAAGAATGTCAAGGTCACATTGTAAAAGAACCTATAAGATAGGAAATATTACTATAAGCATCTTTGGAAAATACAATTTACCACAAATATTTTATGGAAAGACAAAAAAGACGGTGTCTCAAATAAAAGACCATGATCGCTGGTGCCAAATGTCACCATTAGGCTTACTAAGATGAGACTTGGGATTTAACCATTAGATTTTGCTGCGTGGGGATTACTAGGGACGTATACAAGGGTCGTTTCAATTGGCGTGGTCAAAAGAGGACAGGGGAGGAGAGAAATTGGAGACAGTGAATATAGACAACTCTGCCAAGGATTTTTCTTTAAAGGAGAGCAGAAAGGTGGGGCAATGGATAAAAGGTGAGGGAGCTCAAGGAATGTTTTACCTTTGATTTTGTTTTTTAAGATGGGAGAGATTACAACATGCTTCTGATGATTTAATCTAATAATGAGAGACTATTTGATGATATACGAAAAAGAGGAGATAATTTGGGGGATTATTTTCTTGAGTACACAAGAAGGGATGGGGTCTGGTGCACAAGTGGAAGGGCTGTTGTTACACAGGAGTGTCCGTCCACAGGAACAAGAGGCAGGGAGGGAACGTGGACACGTGTAGAGAGACAGGTAGACATGGCGGTGGAAGCCAATGGAAGTTCCCCTTTCTCAGTTGAAATAGAAAATCAGGTCATCAGTGGAAACTGAGGAAGGAGGAGGAAAATGTGTAAAATATCTATCTAGAGAAATGAAATATGATTTTCAGGTACTCATGTATGGTGATCATGTGTTTTTCTGCTGCCACTCTCTGCTGTTCTGGGGCAGACATGGGTGACGCAGAATTGGACATGCCCAGGCTCAGCGTCCAGCCCCAAGAGTATGAAGATGGGAAAGAGAACCCGGGGTTCTGACAGAGGGAATTGTAATTACAATGATGAAGCACTGAATTTGGCCAGTTATCGAGAGAGGCGAGACCACTGGGAAGGTAGGTTAAAGTGAAAAATCATAGAGTCAGTCCACGGATTTTAGATCCTAGTGGGACCAAAGAATGATGAGAATGGTTATTCCTAGAGCACCTGTGCTAGAAAGACTGAACTGACAGCTGACACTGGGGATCATGGAGATGTTTCCAAGACCTGGACCTACAGTATGGGTGCCCGTGGGGATGCAGAGTGGAGACCAGATCTGGAGGAACTGAGAAGCCAGAGTGTCTGAGCATCATCAATGTGGACTCTGAAACTGCCAGTGGTGATGCTGACTGCCGTCATGTTAGAAGGAACAGCAGGAAGCAGGGGGTGGAATCTTCAAGAACTACAGCTGTATGCCTAGAGAGCCTGTAGATTATTGAAATCAGGATTGGATAGGAAATAGAATAATTTTATTGCAAAATTCAAAGTTTGAGGCTTTGAGAATGCAGCAGGGACAATAATCTGGAAGTGGCCAGGAGGAGCAGGGTGAAATATTTAACATTTCACACACATATGCAAATGCTTATTACCCAGAGCGTAGAGGTGAGCAATCCAGCCCATGGAAAATGCGTTTGTCTGTGATGCCTTTCCACCTGCCCTGCCCCTCGCTCTTGCACGACTGTGGATAAAGATGACCAAAGCCATCAGAATGTCCACACTTCTGAGAACCTCAATGTCTTACCCTACTGAATGGGGTACTAATGCTGTACACATTGATGAATTCATGGACTGAGTCGCCAGTTATGGGCTCTCCTGGGGCTGGGCACTGGTTGAAGCACAGTGACGCAGCGGTTAAAAGATAAATAATATTACTACACTCACGGAACTTACATCCTAGTTGTGGAAGCCAAACCCTAGCAATATAAAGACCAAAATAAATAAAAATATAAATTCAGATGGTGATAAGTCCTAGAAAGAAACTGAATAAGGGATGGTGATGGAAGACAGCGTGTGATGTTGACCTGCACAGAATTTTCAGGGAAGAACTTTCCAAGGAGGGGATACCTTTATGTTAAGCTGCTAAAGTCCAAGAGACATTAAATAGATTAAAGCTATGTTGATAATATTACAAATAAGTTCTTGGTTACCTGACTAGATGGCGGTTGTCAAGTTTAATAGACTTCTAGATTATATCAAAAGTGAATATAGTAAGGTTGGCCTCCTTTCACACACACACACACGTATATAAAAATAATATGGACAATCCAAGTTCATGCAGAGGTAGTATTATACCTCAGGATCTGTTATAAAAGCTTGAGTTTGGTCTAAATGACCATGTCCAGGTTGGTCATGCCTCACCTCCCTCTCTTTAAGAGGAGCAGGTGGGATCAGAGCTCCCTTCAGGGCTTCAGACTGTGCTATGCCCAGCATGAGCCGACGAAGAGCAGCACTAGGAGCTGAGCAGGAGAAGGTGCTATCGTGGAGGCACAGCACGGAAGCTCTCAGCATGTCCCCGCCCCCTCCATCACCAGCCGCATGCTGTCCTCTGTCACTACAATTCCCCTTTTACCGTTTGTCAGCCTCCTGGCTCCTCTTCTCCATCCTCACACTTCTAGGGCTGGAGCCTGAGCCAGTGATTTCCAACTCTGCATGGCCTGTGGCGTGCCCCTGCCGTGTGCCCTCTGCCGCTACACCAGGGTCCTCTTTCCCTTTGGCTCTCCTCCTGAAGGGAGAGACGCGTGCGCTGCCACCAGCAGGCTCTTGCACTGAGGTATTCCCGAGAGAGGAGCAGTGCTCACCCTGAAGAGGACCCTTGAATGGTGACCGTCAGGGCAGACAGGAGCCAGACTAAGGTGTTAAGTTTGCTATGTTCAGGAATTTTACCTATCTTCCAATTATGTCAAAGCACTGCAATATGTAATTATAAGATGGACCATATGTAAATGTCTCTCCTGTCCTTGCTAAGTTTTAAGTGGCTTGGAGTTACTGTATCCAGTTTGACAGACTTAATACCGAAGGGCAGAATTTGAATTTTTTCTTTTACTTAACTCAACAAGACTTTATCCTCTTCAATCATTAGGTAATGTGCAAGCCGAAAGTCCCTATTTCCTTTGTTATCTTCATCCTAACATTTGACCAGCTGCAACTTGTCCACAAAACTATTACAATCTTGGTTTGCATGAACTTTTCATTCTGTGGTTAGGGCTCTGTTTACCTTGGCTTATAAAATCTCACCTTCAACTGGCACTGCGCAAGGCAGAAGTGTGTTCTTTACCCACATACAGACAGTAGAACAAATGGTTTCCCCATGCCACTCTCCAACCTGACTATAGACTTGACACACTTGCGAAACCTTCCAGAATTGAGAACTATTGCACGGTTTACCTGATTGAATGACATCACAATAGTATGTCAGAATAGCCACTTCCCAGGATTCACAAGGTCGGACCCACAGGTGACTTCCGGCTCTTCCAAGGTAGAGTGATCCAGTTCCTACAAGGTCCCCCAATTACAATCAGAAAACCTTGAACATAATACAAAACAAGCATATGAAGCCCCTGCAAAGTGAGAAGATGGAAGAGAGCCTAGGGCCCTCAGGACCTGAGGAACAACATGGCAGTGAGTCGCCTGGTTTCCTTTCTGTCTCTCATTCACCATAGATAGGATGCTATAGAAGCTTCCAACCCAGAATGGTTGACAGCACAGACAAAAATAATTCCAAGAAAAGTCTGTTCCTCCTGGCCAAAGAACTGAAGAAATGGTTGCCCAACAACAGAAAACTTCTTGGGAATACCTCAACTACTCCCTCCCACCCCAAATGCAAAACCACACCCCTCCTTGCTCCTTTCTCTCCCCTGTGCCTTCTCAGCTGGCTGAGAGGAGATTCGAACTTCCACATCCTCTTCTGCCCCATTGGACTCTGGTGACCCAGCTGTGGTGGTGTCAGCAGGGCTAAGCAGGAAGCTAACCTTCCACTCCTCACCAGAGTAGTGTTGTGGGCTCTGGCAGCCAGCTAGGTCTCAATCCCCAGCCAGCACCAAGGCGACTTCATGAGCTGGAGTGAAGGAGGTGAGGCGAGTCAGTGGCATTCCATGCCTGCCTCCCCTTGGGGCCAGCCTGAGGGCTTAAGACTTCCTCCCCCAAACAGAGAGCCCTGCTTCCCAGCAGGGGAGCTCCTTCTGCACCCTCAGCCAGGGATCAGTGGGCCACCAGTGGCACCAGACCAACCAAGCCAATCAAAATAATACCACAAAGACTCTGAATTTAGATTATCATTGGAGCTACGGCTCATAGAATTGCCCAGGACCTGCATCCTGAGCCTAAACAGGTGACTATTTGATAAAAATGAAGGATTTAAATGGCACCCAGTGACTCCTAATATAACACACAGAATATCCAGGATACAACCAGAATTCACCTGTCAAAGAACAACAACAAAAAAATCACAAGCTGAGTGAGAAAAGATGACCAACAGATGCCAACACTGAGGTGTATCAGTTGTTGGGATTATCTGACAAGAATGTTAAGGTAGCCATCATCAAAATGCTACAGCTTGAAATTTCAGATACTTTTGAAACAAATGAAAAATAGAAATAGAAATCATAGAAGCAAAGAAAGAGAATTATAAATGGAAATTAGAAGACTGAAAAATACAACAACTAAAATAAAAAACACTCTGGATGGACTCAATAGCAGGGTGGAGATGACATGACAGAATCAGTGAAATTAATGGCAGATCAACAGAATTTTCCCCATCTGAACAAAGGAGAGAAAATAAGAAGGGAAAAAATGGAGAGTCTCCAAAACCAGAAGAAAAGTAGAAAAAGGTCCAACTTGCATATTATTGGTGTTTCAGAAGGAGAGGAGAAAGAGAATGGGGCTGAAAGAATATTCAAAGAAATAAAGGATGCAAATTTCCCAAATGTGAACGATGAAAGACACAAATCAACATTTTCAAAAAGCTGAGCAAACCCCAAATAGGAAAAGCCCATGAAATCCATGCCAACGCATATCACAGTTAAATGTCTAAAAACTGAAACCAAAGAAAAAACTGTTGAAAGCAGCCAGAGATATGATTTTCTACCTGCCAAAGGGCATGAACGTGAATGACAGCAGATTTCTCATCTAAGACAATGGAGGCCAGAGAAATTAGCAAAACATTTTTTAAGTGCTAAAAAAAAGTTAAACCATGAATTTAACAACCAGTGAAAATATCTTTCATGAGTAAGGAAAGTCTCTAACAAAAGAAAACTAAGAGCATCTGGTGTGAGCAAGCTGGCACTTTAAGGCGGGATAAAGGAAGTTCTCCACACAGGAAAGAAATGATACGAGAGTGTTCATAATTTCAAAAAGAAAAGAAAAACATCGCAATAAATAAAAATAGGAGTAAGTATAATAGACTTTCCTTTTGATGAGTTTGCTAAATCTTATTTGATAGCTAAAGCACAATACGTAACACCATTTGAGGTGGTGCTAAGTGTCTGCCCAGAAGAAATATTTAACAATTGTGCTTTAAAGGTTGAGATGGCAATGGGTAGGACCTAGATGGAAGTCTGGTCTCTACACTTGCCTCACGGTTATAAAAGATGAGTACCAGTAGAAGTGATTAATTAAGTAGGCATATTACAATACTAAAGCAACTACTGATTAAAATATAAGATGTGATATACTTGAAAACACTAAATAAATAAATCAAAATTGTGGGGCGCGGCTTTTGTCTGGCTATAGTTAACGCATGCGCTAAAGGAGACCGCCTCTTGATGGTGCGTCAGGGACTGCCGCCAATCACATTCCGCCACATGTACTTGTGCTGTTATATAAGTCAACCGTACTTCCCGTTCTGGGTCTCTCGCCATC
>CAUYSK010060238.1:0-10032 GCA_963575035.1 Avahi laniger
TGGTAATTAAATGTATCCAATGTCCTACACGTTAGGATGCTACAACCGAAAGTGACTGGGTCCCTGAAATAACCTTGTGTCGTTTAAAGAGAAAAAGGTGTCTGCATTCTCTAAGCTTGCCTGGGTAACCTAAGAGTCTGACCTGGAGGTCCCTGCCCCACTGCAAGTGTCTTCTGTATTTTTTTTCCCCCCCGCGGTAGAGTCTTGCTCTGTCGCCCTGGCTAGAGTGCAGTGGCGTCATCATAGCTCACTGCAACCTCAAACTCTTGGGCTTAAGTGATCCTCCTGCCTCAGCCTCCTGAGTAGCTGGGACTACAGGCATGAGCTACTGTGCCTGGCTAATTTTTTCTATTTTTAGTAGAAACGGGGTCTCGCTCTTGCTCAGGCTGATCTCAAACTCCTGAGCTCAAACAATCCTCCCGCCTCGGTCTCCCAGAGTGCTGGGATCACAGGTATGAGCCACTGAGCCTGGCCTCGACGTGTGTTCTGTTCAAGAGGCTGTTTATCTGAACCAGACCCATCACACCTCCCACTGCCCAGCTCGCCTTACATTCCTGCGTGCTTTACCTTTTCAGGTGAAACTTGAGATACTTGAGAATCCCCCGACTCGGAAGGAAGGTGCAGCTCAGGCACGTCAGGATCTGCCAACTGTACAGGTTGCCCACACTGCCGGGATGGGGCACTTTGTTGGTCTGTTTGATGAGCTGGCAGTAAAGCTCATCTCGCAGAGGTCGGAGGTCATGCCCTGTCTGTAGGATGCCCTGGATTATTGGAATAGGGTCAGACATGGACTCCAGTTGCTGGAGGGAATTGAATATCTTGATGGCTTCATCCTGCAGGGTTGTGTAGCCTTTGTCTTTGAGCACTAGGACAAGCAAATAAACACAGAAGTCACACAAGGGGTTTAGAGAGAGTATAACTTGAGCAGTGGATAAAAGAAAGAATAAATGGGGAAAAATAGCTACTTCATGATACAGTGCCCACCCTTTCCCTACACATTTAAATAAGTTGAATAAAGCTCTAAAAATGCAGAGGTGGGTAAGTGACAATGTTTTGTTATATAATTGAACTTTTTACTACACAAAATGCTTGCTTAAAAGCTGGTCTGTTGCCCAATAGGTTCCGTATTTGGAACGCAAAATAGTTTAGGTTCTGGTTGTCCGGTACACTAAAGGCTACTCTGAATTCACAGGCAGTGCTGACGTTTTCTGATTTCCTTTTAAATCTTTTACTACAACAATCAATCCTTGCATTACTACAACCACACTCTAAAATCCCTGCTTCAGTAATGAATGATGACCATATTTTATCTTTTTCTCCCCATTCATGATGACTAAGAGAGTCTTTGAATTAAAATAAATGCTACTATGTTAGAGCCAAAGACTTAGCAGGGAAAGGAACGTCTCAGTCTCCGCAGAGCAGTCCAGCGGGGACTGTGGACTCACAGTTGAGATTGATGTCCCCGTACGGGAGGGGCAGGAGCGGGGAGTGCAGGGGGTGATGCGTGTATCGGAGGATCGGGTTCCGCTTGTAGATCTGCTCCACCACGTCCGAGTTCAGGCAGTTCTCCTTGAAAACACGGGAGCCGTTACAAGAGAGAAAGCAAGCTTACCGTGAAAACCCTATACCAAAACGAACACAGTCAACTGTATTTTCCTGCATAGGAATCCAAAGTCTCATATCCCTAAGCCTAGTGGAGTAATGGCGGAGGAATCCAGTGTTGATAATTTCAAGCATGAAGATACCCACAATCTGCGTTTGAGGACAAATCACAAAAACACATTCTTTTTATAGCTCGTACTCTTCATTGCACGTCATATATTTCTCTAAGTTATAACCTCCCCCGCCCTGAGAGGTTATATATACTTAAAAAAATTAATTTAAGCTTCTCTTTTTAGCCATCAATCGTGTCAATCTATAATTCACTTAAAAAATACATTTTGCCACTTCTTTAATTGTCCTTTTGTATTCTCTCTGCACCTGAAAGCTACACATGGGAACATGTCATTGGGGAGACTGTTCTTCCATGTGTGTGCCTGCCCTTCCACCCTTGAAATTGAAGACAGCCTCTCACAGAATTGCATCATGTATTTATGCTCCTAAAATGTTAATCTGGGATATGAAAAAGCCAAAGTTACTTTTAGATCTTTAAATAAACAGAAAAGTTGGAGGAGAGGCAATGAATCATTCTATCATGGTAAGTTCATTTCCACTATAAAACTTTTTCAATAACATCCAATAGAACGCCAAAAACATTTTTTTAAATTACTTAAGAAATTTTGTATGTACTTCTTTAGGGCAACTTGACTCATTTCTTAAAATGCATTGCTTCATATTTGGAAAAATTTGTTTACTCTTTTAAGGTCTGAATTTAAATCAGAGAATACAAAAACAGACAAAATATAGCTTTGAAGAGAAAGTTTGCTGTTATGTGAAATTCTTATTCCTTTCTCAAAAGAAAGCTTCAAAAAATCATTTTTTAAGGGTAAAAATGAAATTATTTGTATCCAGTACCCTGGGTTCCATGGAAAGCTCTGGAGTATTGGAGAACCACTAGCTTGCTGGAAACAGGCTCCAAATACCCAGAAAACGTATCACTTTGGCATCCGAAAACCAGCCTGAATTTGGTGGGAAATTACATACCACTGATATTAGACCCTCTCCCACCTCCACAAAAGCAGGGTTGCCTCCTGGATCCGATTAGCTAACTTCCTTTGATGTCCTTCAGTAAGATACCTGCCTCGCTATCATTCTAGCATCCTCTCTGCCTCACTTCTGTCCTTCACCCTGAGAAGCTGCCCACACAGGAAACTTGGGGAAACGGCAGCCAGAATAATTCCCCTGACCTGGATCTGCACGGGGACCCAGCAGCTGTGTGAGCAACACAGCCGGAATAGCCCGCGTCTCCATTTCCGTCCCAGGAAACCGAGGGCAAGACTCCTCGCTCGTGGCTGCCGCTGAGTCGTTCACTCATTCGCGTTACATACAGTCAAAGGAGCAACTAAACTTTCCAGGAGTCTCGAGGTGCCTGACAGATACCCCAAGTATTCTAGACTGATCTGGGTTCTTTACGAATCCACTCGCATGGTCTAGAAACTGCACGGTCAGAGGAGAACTACCGTGTGACTCCTAGGAGGTCTCTAAGGGGGCTGACGTGAAACCTGTGGCAGGGTAGGCTGTTCCCGACACCATCACTACGTCCCGTGCGCGGGCAGGGGGTCCTATACCCCGAACTGCAGACCGAAGTCCTCTTGCCTACGGAGCCCAACAGGTGGGGCTGCCTCTAACACCGCCGCAGAGACAAAACACTCTTAGTGTAAAATTTCACCTGGAACCTCAGTTAGAGTCCTAAAAGCAGGGGTCCTAAAGCTCAAAATTAACCAAACACTAGTTTTCATTACAGAATAAAAATCAAGCTTGACTAATGTTGAGGTCCTCATGCTCCAAGGGTAGAATCTGTGAGCACAGAGCACCCCCCCGCCCCGGTGGGCTTGTCTTGTCTTACCTTGATGTCTTGAATCAGCTGCTGGGTGGGGGTGTCGATCGGGGCCTTGGTGTCAGTCACGTTTTGAATGGCACTGGACCACCT
The DNA here is from genome assembly GCA_963575035.1 of Avahi laniger. NCBI lineage: Eukaryota > Metazoa > Chordata > Mammalia > Primates > Indriidae > Avahi > Avahi laniger. The sequence continues at coordinate 3,590 of CAUYSK010060238.1, forward strand.
GGTGGCCTCGTTGAGCAGCTTGGTGTAGAGCCGGTAGCAGTGCTTGCGCCCGTATACGGTGACGTTCCAATAACCTGCAACAGTGGCACGGACATCAGCCTTGGCCTCGGGGGCCACGGAGATGTTCCTGCACCAGAGTCCCCAAAACTCAGCATCACTAGAAGCCTGTGCTGTCTCTGACCTTCGTTCCTTTAAGTTAATCATTCAGTTAACAAAAACTTGCTAATCCAGTGATGAGCAAAAAACAGGTGTCCCTTGCACTGTGGAGTTTACAGCTGAGAGGGGAAGACAACTCTGTTACAATAAACCCAGAATTAAACGCACAAAGGTAAATTGTAACGTCTGCTCTGAAAGAAAAAACAGGTATAAGCTAATGTCTCTCTCTGGGCCTTGGAACAAGAGTGAAAAGTTTTCCCTCAGATTTTTGACTTTTCTTCTCACTTCCTGTTTCTTTCTTTCTTTTTCTTAGTCTGTCTCTTCAGAAGAAAACACTATGCAAAGCAGTCTGTGTTCTGAGACACGCTGTCCGAACCATCACCCACACCTGACGGGAATAGAGCGACTATGTTAATGAACGAACAAACACCACTAGCAACAAAAATCAAAATAAACAATCTTCTAGAAATACTTCTATAGTACCACAAATAGAAAAAGAAAAACCCTCTGAGCTCACATGTCTCTTTCTGTGCTACCAGGCTGAGTTCACTGACAGCCAGGATTTATCTTCTGTGGGTCGCACACGACCCTCACTGTAGAACGGTGAAAAAGACAAAAACACAGGTATGTAAAAACAAAGAATCCTGTAGGATGACCTGAGTCTATTTTACACTTTCCTGTCCTTATAAGACTCTACTTATAACGTCATAAATTAAGATCTCTCTACTATGGTTTAAATATTGAGTGTTCATACAGCTAACCACAGAGACGGTCTCGGAAGACAAATCAACAAGGAAAGGGCTTCTTTCGGGGGGAAACAAAGTGCACACACGAGGTAGGACTCGGATTTCAGGCTCAGAGTCTGGGTCCCAGCTGGTCATACACACACACAGCCTGATTACCTGTCTCTTTGAATATCTTCTCGTCCGGGGGGACGACCGAGCAGAGGCTGTTCAGGACCAGGGTGCCCAGTTTCAGGGCGTTCTTCTCTGAGCTCTTGTAGTAATCCAGGGAATTGTGGGTTAGTACAAACCACCGTTTCTTCAGTTTCAGGGACGACATCTTTGGACTGTTCTTTACTTCTTTGTGCAACCATCCTAGAAAGGAAGATTAAAGCGTGAATTAAAAAGTATGAAGAGAAACCCCGAATACCACACAATCATTTGCATCATGCTTACAGATGGGTTGTGTTTCTACTTACTTGCCAGAAAATGGTTAGGATCATTTCTTATCTGATTATTTAAAAAAATGTGAAGAGTCAGAAAGACTTTGAAAAGCTGCTCAAAATAAAAATCCTGCAGATGTCTATGCAAATGAAAATAAGGCTTCATGAAAAGACAGAGGAAGCGTGGAAGGTGCTCACCTCGCACTATAAATTCCTGGCCCTCCACCCTGGTGTCCCCCTTGGACCTCTGCAGCAGCGTGATCCAGTGGTGCATCTCCTCTGGCGTGTCGGCGTTGCAGTGCAGCACCCGGTTGGCCGTGATGATCACAAACGAGTTGGGTCTGCGCGACAAGGTGGGAAGGAAGCAAAGCCTCTTAGCTCCACTGTTGGCATCACTTCCATCTGAAGCCAGACTAAATGCCCTCTTCCAGGGGAAAAGGGTCACGGGGACACACGCTGCTATGCTATTTGTGTTTTATATTAAGGCAAACCTTGCTCATTTCTGCAGGATTTATTTTATGCATCATTAACCTTTAAACTTGGAGCAACATGTTCATTCTGAAGGCCCTGGAAAGGAAAACATTTCTTCATGCAAAACTTTCCAGATGGAACTCAGTTCCCGGAAGGCTAAATAAGGTGACCACGGGGGAAAAGTTTTTTTTGATGTTTCTCCAAAGTCAATTTCTTTCCGCCTTGGATAGTATTTCTGTGGCTGGGTAATGAAATGTCTGACACCGGCAATAAAAGAGGATCAGTAAATAGGTGTAGGTGGAACATCTTAAACGGCTGATTATGCCTTGTATAAAAAGCCATCTGGGTCCCTGTTTCCAAAGCAATCTAACAGGGGTGCATTTCCCAGTCACGGATGACGTGATAATGGAAATTTCCTCTCCCTCACCTCCTTTGTCTGGCACTGACTGAAGCTCCCATGGGCCCACGCGCGTGCTAATTCCTCTATCTAACCGCTTAAGCTGGTGAATGTGAATTTTTCTTGCAAGTCTTCAAACAGTCACTGGAGTTAAGTGCTACGAAAGTTCAAGAAAAAGAAGAACTGGACCACAGAAGGCAGGAAAGCCATGCAAAAAGGTTGGATTTGAGGTGCCCCTTACAGTTATTTAAAAAAAAAAAAAAGATTTTTCTACAGTTGGGAAGGGATAAGGGGGCAGTTGAGGATGAGAGCAGATTCTAAGCAAGGACCACCACATGCCCGGCCGGGAGGAGTGAAGGGGGTGGGAGAAGAAAGATGCCAGGAAGGTAAGGTAGGAACTTACACACCAGGATATGAAGAATCTGGGCTTGATTATCGACACGACGTGTACGTGTTAAAGATTGCTAAGCCGAGTGTAAGACGGAGCAGGCTGACTACTAAAAACGAAGGATCCATGGTTCGGAAGAGCCTTTGCCAACGGTAGGGTGATAGAGACCTCCGAACTCTAATTCTGCCAAGTAGGCGCTATATATATATTTTTTTTTTGGTCCTTCTTTAATGCATTCATTACTTTCTGGCTATCTTGCTGAGGGCAGAAGTCAATTGGTTCTTACTCTGGTCCTAGGGCAACTTTTCTCAAAGTCTGCTACAGGCCAGAAACAGAATTTACAAGCAGCATAGAAAAAGACGGATGAGAGAGACAAAGCTCACTGGGAACAAAGACTCCTAGACCATCTCTGAAGACGATTTGCCTTCAAAAAACAAAACCCACACCCAACACGCTATTTTAAGGGCACAGAGAAGGTAGAAATGTCAAGAAAAATAAATGTGTGTGGTTTGATTTATTAATACTTTGCATATACATTATTAGCAAAATCCTTTGCAAGCTCATCATTAAGTTCAGAAAGGGGAACTACACCCTCCCCCACGCTGCAATACCAGTTTCCTAAACACGCATTTTCTTCCCATATGAATCCCAAGTTTGTGTATCCAAATAAAAAATATTACTCTTACGCGTTTTTTTTTTTTTAATTGTCTAAATTAAGTTTCCACAGTTTTCCCCAGCACTCCAAAGATATCCGGAGAGGAAGATTTCTGGATGATGTCCAATTGAGCGCTAACAAGCAGGAGGACTTCGGATTGCTGGGGCTGACGAGGGGAGACACGCGGCCTGGGGTGATTCCACAGCCCAGGAAGCGGGGAGGGGCCCCACGGCACGGAGACCTGTACCAGCAGGTGCTTGTTACCTCTGCTCAAAGCCGTATCTGAGCTTACCTGTCGGGGCTGTCGGAGGCGCACACGGAATCAATTAGCCCCACGTCCAAAGTACCCTGGAAAGGAGCAAAAAGCAGATTGAATGCAAGAACCACTAAAGTAGGGCGCACATTATAGTGACAGCCCTAGCTTACAACTCCATGAGCATGCAAACAGAAAAGGCTCCCTTTTTTTTGTTCAGTTAACTGCAAAATACTAGTTATCTAAGAAAATTTCCCTCCATTTAGTAAGTACAAACAGCCTCCAGACAGGGCAGAATCTACAGTCCATTTATTTGCAAAATTATGAATTAATTATTTGCTCTTGTTCCTAAAATATCTTCAGTGAAGAGTGTTTATGAACTTCTTTCGATAGGGCACATTTTCTGATTTATATTGTGACCTTTCATTGTATTTTTACACTTATTCTGCTAAGAAATTTTATTTAATTTTTTCTTATGAGGAAATAAAACCTTATGTCTGAAATAGAACTTTATGACTTCATATATGTGTTTTGGACAGAGTGAAGATAGAAAATATTCAATTTAGAATTCACGGAGTCCTTTGAAGAAAAGCATAATGTGCTTCCATGACTGCACAGAAACTGGGATCTTTTTTTTCTTTTAAAAGTTTGAGGTGGCCGAAGCGAGGCAGGCGGATTGTTTGAGCTCAGGAGTTCGAAACCAGCCTGAGCAAGAGCGAGACCCCGTCTCTACTAAAAATAGAAAGAAATTAATTGGACAACTAAAAATACATAGAAAAAATTAGCCGGGCATGGTGGTGCATGCCTGTAGTCCCAGCTACTCGGGAGACTGAGGCAGAAGGATCACTTGAGCCCAGGAGTTTGAGGTTGTTGTGAGCTAGGGTGATGCCACGGCACTCTAGCCCGGGCAACAGAGTGAGACTCTGTCTCAAAAAAAAAAAAAATGAAGTATGGAGACATGCCACAACATTAGTAAACCTTGGAAATAGGATGCTGAGTGACAGAAGTCAGATGCGAAAGGTCACACAGTGTATGATTCCATTTATGCGAAATGTCCAGAACAGGCAAATCCATAAAGACAGAAAATAGATCAGGGGTTTCACAGGGCTGGAGACATGAGGGGATTCGCAGGTGTGATTAAAGGGTGATAGTTTCTTTCGCAGGTGATGAAAATGTTCTAAATTGATTGTGGTAATGGTTGCACAACTCTGTGATTATACTAAAAACCACTGAATTTTACACTTTAAGTGAGCAAATTGTACGGTATGTGAGTTACATCTCAACAAAGCTATTTTTAAAAAAAAGATTAAAAAATTAAATAAACTATTCAGTTCTTCATTTGCCCCAGCCACCTTTCAAGTGTTCAACGGCCAGCACATGTGGCCGACGGCTACCGTATCGGAACAGTGCAGAGAACGTTTCGATCATCACACAAAGTCCTGGGCACCAGCCCTGCTCTAGAGCTGAGGTTATCAGCCAGGGGATGATTCTCCCCCAGCCGCATTCTGCAATGTCTGGAAACATTTTGGGCTGTCACAACTAGGGCGTGGGATGCTACTGACATCTAGGGGGGCGGAGGTCAGAGATACTGCTCGTCACCTTACAATGCACGGAGACAGCTCGCCACAACAAAGAATTCTCTAACCCGTCCTTGCTAGTATAGTGGTGAGTAAAAGTCAAAAAATAAATAAAAGAAAATAAAAGAATTATCCAAAGGTGTGGTGTTGAAGTTGAGAACACCTGCTCCAAATTGGTGTGAGCATCTGAGTGCGTCCAGGGCTGTGCGAGGCCCTCTGGGCTCTGAATCTGCACAGGTTGCGCTCTGGGCAAGCAACACACCCCTCCAACGAGCTGCCGTCACACGGAGATCTGGCCAATTTGCAAAATTATTACAACCGCCCAGCAGGTGGCAGTAGATTGAGTTCTTCTGATGAAGCGGATGGAAATGCAATGTCACGGGGAAGGGTGCTTTTTCCTAAATTTCGGAGGCACCCTAAGGGATAGGGGGGCCGCCCTTCGCGACAGTGTCAGTCGACACTGGAGCACGGTTGTGTGTGCATGAGCTTCAGTGATTGGGTCCCAATGCGGCTGTGAGTTCACACCAAGGCCACAGCCAGGGCCCAGGTGACACGCCCCCAGCCTCCACCCGCCAATTCCTCTGCCAACCTACCGAGCTCATCCACTGCATTGACGTCGGCGTGGCTGGCAATGAGCTCTTCCACCATGCCCTCCACTGCCAGACGGGCTGCCAGGATCAGTGCCGTCGAGCCATCGGCCATGCGCGCGTCCAGGTCTGTAGACCGGTTCCGGATAAGAATCTGGGGGAGAGAGAGAGAGGATACAGTAGGAAAGGGGAGTAATGGCAGGAACAGAGGGGTCAGGAGTACCCCTCACTCCCCACCCTCCATACTCCTGAAATTGATGAGCTCCGGGGAGCAGCTGCTTGTCAGATACTGTACTCTGATGTATCCCTGTTTTTAAATTCATAAAAATGAGTTCTTAGGCCGGGCGTGATGGCTCACGCCTGTAATCCTAGCTCTCTGGGAGGCCGAGGTGGGAGGATTGCTTGAGCTCAGGAGTTCGAGACCAGCCTGAGCAAGAGCGAGACCCCGTCTCTACTAAAAATAGAAAGAAATTAGCTGGATAGCTAAAAATATATAGAAAAAATTAGCTGGGCATGGTGGCACATGCCTGTAGTCCCAGCTACTTGGGAGACTGAGGCAGAAGGATTGCTTAAGCCTAGGAGTTTGAGGTTGCTGTGAGCTAGGCTGAAGACATGGCACTCTAGCCTGAGCAACACAGCAAGACTCTGTCTCAAAAAAAAAAAAAAAAAATCCATATGACTTCAGTTAATTCATGTATAAAATCATAGTTTTCTTCTTTTAAAAGAAAGCGAGGCCACGCAGTTAGATTGTTAAGATTATGATTTGCTTGGGTTATTCTTTGAGTTTCCAAACT
>CAUYSK010060239.1:0-48447 GCA_963575035.1 Avahi laniger
TAGCCTAAGATAAAATACTTCTGTGATACAGAATTTCACAGAATTTTAAAGCCACAGTTCCAAGAACCTACCAATGACAGTATTATATGTGAGGACTTTCTGTACTTGTATCCCTGAAAGCACCAGGTAATGGGTTCCAGGTAGACCAATGAGGGATGAAAAACCATGTGAAGGTGAGCAAAGCCAACAGCCTTCCAACTGCCAAGTGTGCGTGTGATACCATCCTGCTAGCTGACAGTGACCCATGAACAAGGCAAACTGAGGTCAGTCACACTGGGCCAGAGCAAATAGTTGCCAATCTGATCCAGAAAGCCGTGTGCTAAATAAAATGGTCATTATTTGAACCACTGAATTTCGGGTGATTTGTTTCACAGAGAAAACTAACGTATGTACAGAGTAAAAAAATCTTTGGCTTTTAGTGGGGCACTTTTTCTAGGCTCCCTTGCAGCTATATTTGGCCTCATGACCAAATTCAAGGCCAAGGGGATACAAAGGAATGTGGCAGCCTCTGGGAAATTTTCTTAAAAGTTGAATGGTACAACCTCTGCTTTATCACTTCTCTCTCCTCACCTCCTTCATCTGTCACCTGAGCTGCAGCTGTGATAAGAGAAATCTACTCAGCATTCTGGACCACAAGAACAAGGGCACATCCTAGGCATGTAGCACCGTGAGTAGGAAGGAACCTAGTTCCCTGAAGGTATCATGGAGAAGAATACCACAGTAGCACTAGACCGCCTGCCTCCATACTTTAACGCGAGGAAGAATGCACATTAAACACCAGTCTTGTTTAAGCCACTGTTTTGGGGGGTTACCCATTTTACTTACAAGCGAACCTTAAGCCTAAGAGTTATACCCACTATCAAAGCTCTAGACACATGGAGTTAGAATGTACTATGGTCCTTGGTTTTTGCGTGAGTCTGAGTTTTCCAAATAATTCATTTTTGTTCTTGGGGTTACAAGTCTCTGCAATAAGCCCTTACCTGCTCTGGTCTGGATATTCTTGCCTTCTCCAAATCATAGCAGTTGTCTGACTATCTAGGAAGGTTTACTGTTGGTCAGTTTAGCTCATGCCGGTGGCTGAACTGCACTTCCCCAATGTGCCAGCAGTGTACCGGGGCACCAGCAATTTTTAGTTTTAGATCACTTGTGTTTGCTTCTTCTTATACTCTGTTTGCAAAAGTAATATGGTATTGACCACATACTCACGCTAATACAAACACTGTTATATGAACATTTGAATACTGCTTTACGATTTATGGTATACTTTTATGCATATTCCCTGTAAAGAAGTGTTTTTCAAACTGCTAGTTAAAACCTGTTTGTGAGTTATAAAATAAAAATCACTGAATGGTAAGTTAAATATTTAATGAAATAAAAGAAAGTTGAACAGAACAGAAGAGAATGGAATAAAATAGAAAATATCTGAATCCATTGTATGTAGTATGGTAAATTTTATGAAATTTTGTGAAATTGTTTCATTTATGTATGTGTGTATACCAGGTCCTCATGTAGAATGTGTTTTTTAAATTTAGGGATAACCAAAAGGTGTGAAAAACAGTGCTGTAGAGAACATCTGCCATTTTTCCCCTATTTGTTACCTATCCCTCTTCTTCAGTTAATGTCACCCCAAATTTCCACAGGTGAAAATTCCCTCTCTCATTCCCATTTCATGGAGAAAGGTGGACATAGGGCTTGGGCCTGGACAAGTAGCCTGTTATATTCTTTGGTCACAGAATTTATTCAACAAGGAAGAGTCCCAGTAATTTCCAGTCAACTCAAACTTTTGCTTGGCAATGGGGTGCATTTTTTCCACAAGGTTCTAAAGTATGGAAAATAGAATATCTTCCTACCCTCCCCTCCCTCCTCCCAGGAGCTGCCGCTGAGAGGTTAGAATGTGAACCTGTGGTGGCGGTTGGCACCATGGTACCACCAGCAAGGCAGAGCCTGTCTGTGGGTGGGGCCAAGCCTGAGGAAGGTGCGGCGAGTATGAGCCCTGGTGCCATCTTTTGAGCTCCCACATCCAGCCATGCCTCAGGCCTGCCTGTCTCTAGAACTTTAGTTCTATCAGCCAAACAATTCCCTTTTGTACTCAATCCAATTTGATTTGGATTTCTGTCACTTGCAATCAACAGTCCTCACTACTACAGTGTCTCATTTGACAGTGGGAAGATATAATTCATGTATTATTTTAAAAAGGGAAACTTAGGCTTAGAACAATTAAATAACTCTACCAAGTTACTGTAAATAATGGAAACAGAACCTGAATTCAGGTCTTCCCAATCCACAGCTCACATACTCCCCAATGTGCAATGATCATGCAGACACAGCATTAAAAGGCATCGTCGACAGATGAAACCATTGTGCTTTCGTGTCTAAAACACAGAAGAGCATTTGTGGAGGCAAAATATTAGTGTTATCTGGTCTTATGAAACAACACAGACACCCAGTGAACCCATGTCAAACATTTTGTTTCTTTCCTAGGAGTCTGAAGTATCTTAGTAAGATTTACAGACTCTTCAGGGGGACTCAGGTGAGGTAGAAAACAAAACGGTAACTCCTGTCATTTTGTTCTTTCAGAGTCCCCGAATCTCTGACACACTTCCCTGCTCCAGAGTTGCACTTTCAAATGGCCCATTACAATAGTCACTACCAACTTTTTAAAACTGAAATATAATCTACATACTGTGCAACCCACCTCTTCGAAGTGTACAATTTAATGTTTTTAACATAATCACAAGTTTGTGCAACCATCACCACTAATTCCAGAATACTTTCAACAGCCCCAAAATAAATTTCATATCCATTAGCAGTCACTCCCTTCCCTCCTCTATTCCTCCCTCCTCCAGCACCTGGCCACCACTCACCTGCTTTCTGTATCTAAGGATTCGCCTATTCTGGATATTCACGTAAATGGAATTTTACAATATGTGGCATTTTGTGTCTGGCTTCTTTTACTTAGTATAATGTTTTCAAGATCCAGCCACGTTGCAGCGTATTTCAGCTGCTCACTCCTTTTCATAGCTGAATAATATTTCATTATATGAATATACCACATTTTGTTTATCTGTTCATCCTTTAATGGATATTGAGTTGTTTCTACTTTTTGACTACTGTGAATAATGCTGCATTCATGTACAAGTTTTTGTGTGTATGTCAGTTCTCAATTCTTTTATCTATATACTTCGGAGTGGAATTCCCAGATCAGGGGTAACTGCTTAACATTTTGAGGGACTGTCAGACTGTTTTCCAAAGTGTCACTATCGTTTTATATCTCTATAAGCAATTTTCTTTTATAGTAGTCATTCTAGTGAGTGTGAAGTGGTATCTCATTATGGTTTTGATTTGTGTTACCCTAATGGCCAATGATGTTAAACATCTTTGCATGGGCTTATTGGGCATTAGTATATCTTCTCTGAAGAAATGTCAATTCAAGTTCTTTGCCCATTTTTAAAATGGATTATTTATCTTTATATGGTTGAGTGTAAGAGTTCTTTCTGGAACTCATATATTCTGGATACTATACCCTTATCAGATAGATACATTTTGGAAATATTTTCTCCCATTCCGTAAATTGTCTTTTCACTTTCTGGGGAGTGTCTTTTGAAGCACAACATTTTTATTTTGAGACAGAGTCTTGCTGTGTTGTCCAGGCAGGACTCGACTCCTGGGCTCAAGCCATCCTCTACCTCAGCCTCCCGAGTAGCTGGGACTACAGGCATGCACCATTCTTAATTTCAATGAAGTTCAACTTCTTTTCTCTTTAGTGGGTATTTTTTTTATACCATGTATAAGAAATTGTTGTCTAATCCAAGGTCACAAAGACTTATGCCCATGTTTTTTTCCTGAGAGTTATTAATAGATATAGTTTCAGCTCTTACACTTAGGACTTCAATCATTTGCAGTTCATTTCTGTGTGTGGTGTGAGACAGGTGTCCAGACTGATTCTTCTGTGCATGGGTACCCAGTGTTCCCAACATCATTTGTTGAGAAGACTATCCGTTCTCCACAGCGCTCTTTTATTGAAAACCTCCCATGTGCTGAGCATTGTTCTGGGTGCTAGCGATAGTGTACTGAACAGCACAGACAAGATCCCTCCCTCCAGGGCTTGCATTCCAGCTGGGGTGTACCTGGGGGCAGACGATAGGAAAAGCACTGTTGCAAAATGAAGCACAGGAAGAAGGAGAAGGGTGCCAGGGTAAGCTTATTTTTCTGTAATAGCTGGTCAGAGGAGGCCTCACAGATAAGGTGACACTATTGACTAGCATTTCATTGACTGCTTAAGAAGCAGGCGCTCTATGTACCATCTCACTGTACAGATGAGGAAACCGGGACACACTTGAGCAGCACAAGCTAAGGACCCCACCACTCTGCTATATCGAAGAGAGGGATTGATATGCAGATGAAATTTATTAATACATGAGTAGACTGAATGTTGGTCTCTTTTATTTGGGTAAAAACCAGCATGACTCTTTTAAAGGTCCATGCAACAGATAATGCTGTAGCTTTTCCAACACTTTAACAAGACAAACGTGCACTGCTGCTCAGGGTAGTTGCTGCTAACTGCCACTGTCCTGCCGGCTTCTCTTCAGAGCACACCTGGCCAGTTTCCCTTCCATGCTCTCATTTTCTTCCTGTTGCCTGCCTTAAATTCATGGCTCGTCTTATCTGGTGTTTCTGCACTGGGTTATTCTGCCATATTGAAAATCTCTTACATTAGTAACAGATCTGAATTGTGTTCCAAAATTCAGAATGCAAGAAAGTCTGCATTTTTCTATTTTCTAATCAAGTGAAATATAGTTTGCACTCCTACATCCAACTTTAACAAAATCCTTCCTTCCCTTCCCTGGGACTTTATGAGTGTTCTAGGGAACTTATTTAAAATCCCAAAGGAGCACACATATTTATGTGTCACTGCCTTGACACACATTGCTGCTCTAGGGGACACACATTGCTGCTTTATTCACTCAGTTCAGGTCAATCATTATTGGATTAATGAAGATTAATCCAACAAACATTTGTTGAGTATTTGCACTATATACCACGTGCTACAACAGACTCTGAGATGAATGAGAACCATGCCATCTGCCAATGCTATGGGAAGGCTATCAGCTTCAGGCCTGGACAGGTATTTAATACCTGACCCTTCATCAGGTCTCTCATGCCCTTCCATCTCTGAGGTGCTATGGTCTTCACCACTCTTGGAACCCACAAATCTTCTCCTTGCTTCAGGGAACCCCAATACTATCAGGAACTCCCACTGCCTTCCATTAACCTCTCAAAGCATCCATAGCTTCACCTCTTCAATACTCATCCCCTCAATCTGTCCAGACCAGAAAATGCAAGTTGATAACATGCATGTTGAATAAAACCTACAGGAATGAGCTTTTAGCGTGCATAATTTTAATTTTTGAAAAATAGACTTAACATTTTAAAATTAGAAATTTTTGCACAAAAATCCAGATTCTCATTTGCTGTAAAAACTGCAAAGATCTGGTAGCCAGCCCACTTGCCCAGGTGGGAATGCCCGTCTAGAATGGGTGTCCCCACTCTGGTCCTCCTCAATTCTCATCATACCCTTTGCATTGCTCTGGCCCTGCATCGCTCACAGAGACATTTGTGCTTGTGACCACATTCTGTACTTGCAGTGACAGGTGCTGCTATGTGTCCACTAAGACATTTCCCTTTCCTTCCTGGGCACTAGGCTACCTATTCCCAAACTCCCTTGCAGTTAGATGAGGACCATGTGACTAAATTCTAAACAATAGAATAAGAACAGGAATGATGTTCACCCTGTGTAGGTTTGGCCCATAAAAATCTCCTGTGGAATTTCCCATGCCCTCTTTCATCCGCTGGTTGGACATAAGGACTTCAGCTAGACAGCAAAGGGCGGAGATTCAAGATGAAAGAACCCTGAGCTGGACTTGGTGGCCTCCACCTGTGCTGTAGTCCCAGCTACTTGGGAGGCTGAGTCCGGAGGATCGCTTGAGCCCAGGACTCAAGTCCAGCCTGAGCGAGATGAACGAGATAGTGAGACAAGACTCTGTTCCTAAAAAAAAAAAAAAAAAAAAAGCCTGGGTCTGATTAAGCAGAACAGAGCTCCCCTGCCGACTACACTAAACTGTGAGGTAAAGAAGAAATAACTTTGTTTCGTATTAAGCCACCAAGACCTTGAAGTTGTTTGCTACAGCATTTAACCTATTTAACAAATACACCTTCCAAACCACAATCCTATATCATGGTCATCTTCTGAATGGGATTACTTCTCCAATTTTTCTCTGCAACACCCAAAATCTATTTCCAATACACACCCAGACTCTGAAAACAGAAGCTATGCTCTCAGGAGTGATAAAAAAAATTAATCTTATTCTTTTTTTTATGAGATGATTGCAGTATAGGATGGAAGGTGAGGAGATCACTAATATGCTGTCCTGCGGCCCTTTATCAACATGTGCTAATCCCAGCTGGCACATAATGAGCACTCGCCACCAGCCAGCACTTTGCATTAATCCTGTTTGTTTCTGGCAAGAGCCAGAAGGAAGGAACTGTCTCAATTTCGAAGATGATGACAAGGAAGCTCAGAAAGTTTGGTCATTTGCAGGGCCTGGTCTGAAACTTGGGTCTACCTGTGGTCACCCGCCTGTCTTCAGCATCCTCTGGGAGACTGACGTGCTAATTTACAATGTTATTATAAAATAGCTGCTACTGGATAATGTGCTGCTGCCACTTCGGACCAATTATGGAAATTTTTTTTAGGTGGGACCTATAGTACCTTCATTTGAAAGAATAACTGGTAATGATTATTTCCACTGTTAGAATAGGGCAGCATTGGAGGGAGATATATTTGGCAGAGAAGTGTGTTTGGGACTTTTATCTGTGCCCCACCAGGGTTCTTCAGGGACACGTCTCTGCCCACGGCACCATGCACCTCACCAGCGATTAGTATCGACATTCACATCCTATCACAGGCTCACTCTAGGGAATTTCTGAACATAGCTCTCTAAGTGTTCTGATCTCAGATATCACGTAATCTGGCTCTGAGATTATTTCCTCAACTTTAAAATGGAGACGCAAGACAGCAGTGAGGTATAAACAGAATATAATAGTGCCTAAGTTATTTATTGCTGCATAACAAATTATTCCAAGACAAAGTAGCCTAAAATATCTATTTTTTCATAGTTTCATTGGACAGGAATACAAGTACTATTATTATTCCTCAGCCTCTTGCCTAGGACTACGCAACTGACCAACTATTGCCACCATAATGCTGCATAACAAACATCCACAAAAATCTCAGTGCATAAAACAATAACCATTTATTTCATGCTCACGAGTTTGTGGCACAGCAGGGAAGCTCTGGTCCTTGTGTTTCCCACCCTCCGATTGGAGCAAGTGATCAGCCAGGACATGTTTTCCTGGTGACGGTGGTAGAAGCCCAAGATGGCAAGCCCCCCTGTAAAGGCTCACTTCAAGTTCTTGTTTGGGTCACTTCTGCTAAAAACCCAAACAAAGTAGCATGGCCAAACCCAAAACCAAGGGACAAAATATACAGTCTGTTTTTTGTTGGAGAAACTGCAAAGTGACATGGCTTTAGAGAATAGAATATGCATGGGAGGGATGTGAAAAATTGGGACAATATTTCAATCTTCTATATCTACCCATTTTACTTTTTTGGGAGAGGATGACCGAAGTAATCGAAAACATAGTAGTGGAGAGTAAAGAGACAGGTGAAGGGAAAGTAACACTTATGAAGTACCTATTGTGCTGAACATTGTCTAGCATTTTGTCATCACACATCCTTAATGAGATATGTATACAGTTGTCCCTCAGTATTCACAGGGGATTGGATCCAGGACCCCTGCAGATAACAAGATCTGTGGATGCTCAAGTCCTTTGCGTAAAATGACATAGTATTAATATTTGCATATAACTTACGTGCATTCTCCCTTAATCTTTAAATCATCTCTGGATTACTTATAACACTTAATACAATGTAAATGCTATGCAAATAGTTGTTACAATGTGTTTTTAAATTTGTATTATTATTTTTTTTCCTTTTTTTTTTAATTTCAGCATAATATGGGGGTACAGATGTTTAGGTTACATGTGTTGCCCTTGCCCCCCCTTACCCTCCCTCAGTTCAAGTTTCAAAATATGTATTATTTTTTAATTGTTGTATTCTTGTTTTTTATTGTTTTTTTTTCCAAACATTTTTGATCTGCAGTTGGTTGGATCTGGGATGTGAAACCCTTGGATATGGAGGTTCACTCGTGCTCTCTTCATTTTATAATTCAAGAAACTGAGGTAGAGAGCTTTGTCTGTGATTTGCTGAAATCAGTTCTCTTCTTACCTCACCACCCACTGCTGAATGACACCTGACAGTGTATAGATGAGGTCACTGGAGCTTGAGGCTAGCACTGGCCTTAAGGAGGCCACTTTACCTTGATTTCCACTCTGTGAGGAAGGTCTTTATTTCTAAAGGGCCACAGTTTTCAGAGTTAGAAGGACAATTAGGGATCATTACAGTCCATTAGATAAAGAAATGAATTTCATGGAACTGAGGGCACCAAATGAGTGGATGGTATAAGTTTCCAGGGCTGGAAACTTATCTCCGCATCTCCAGGGCTTTTTGCATTCTCCAACTACTCTTTTGCTTAGGGCTTTGATCCCTGTCTAAATGCAAATTTTCCTGGGAAGAGGTCTTCATCAGACCTTTCCACTTACTGTGATTAATAGTGGAAAGCAGAATCTGTTGGCATTTTAAGTGCCTGAGGAATAGAGATTGGACCCAGGAAAGATCTGATTCTGCCCACTTCCTCCTGTTGAACCTGGTTGCTTTAAATGACTACGTAAATACCCTCACCAGACCTCGGGTACAGATGTGACCACAGCTGTGATCTAAGTTAACTAGAGAAGGGTAGCTCAGATGGGTACCTTACAGATCCTCTCCTCAGAAACAGAAGTGTAAAAGGCTTGCATGTGGTCACACCACGAATTAGAGACAAAGGAAAAAATCAACCTCAGTTTCCTGATCTTGGAGGCAATGTCATCTCTCTATACCCATTCAGCCAGTATTTGGACCACCCCTTTCCAAATGCTCAAGACAGTCACTGTCTTGCTTGTTGAGCATGTAGATCATGTTTACTTCCAAATAAGCCTTTAAAGCAGCCACACGTGTTTTTAACAAGGGAATAGACAAAAGAATCTATTTAAGACTCATAACTCTGTGATTCATCGATTTTTTTCTCCCAATTTAATTACACTGCAGGAAATATTCAGCTAAGACATGACTACTTATGATATCTACATTAATAACAGGCTCAGGGAGGTTTCAATTCATTCTTCCTCTTGATTCTACTTTTACTTCTAGAATAATATCACTTTTCCTGTCTCGTTTGTAATATGATAGCAAAATAAGTGATAAGGTTTAATTGTCTCTGAAAAAAAGCTTTTAAAAATGTATTCTGTGATACACAACATATTTAGAGCTTACGATAAGCAGTATCTCTCAGGAGGAAGTTTTTCAAGGAAAAAAAAAGTGACTCTAAAAGTAATTTCAGCAGCAAAGTAGATTAAATATCCACCATATTAGTCACAGAGCATTAGATGGAATTGGATTGACTAAGCAGAGGTCAAAGAGTGGTTGAAGTTTTTAGCCCACCAGAGAAGCAATGAAATCCAACCATACTTAAAATCATTAACTTTAAACCCTTTGATATGAGATCCAAAACCTCCCTGCTCTTACCAGGAACTTCCAAACGCCATGCCTGGTAAAAGAATAAATCCCTTCAAGAGATCTACATCTCATGAAATACTTTAAGTGAAGTAGAAAGCAATGGAAAGATACTGGAGTTTTCAGATTCCTCTGAAGAAAACATATCTCCACAAGGTTTATTAAACAAACAAATTTTGGCTCCACCCTCCAAGACATTCTCAGGCAAATTCGTTCCAACGGAATGTGATGTGTCAAAGACTCAAAGTTGATTTCTGGAAAGAAAGGCAAACCCCATCCATGACTACGAGTTTTCTCTTTCCCTTTCACTCAGCCCCAGTGACAGCCTGAAGCCTCATTGCCACCACCTGAGGGGGACGTGAACTCACACCTGAGTGTGGCTTCACGGCCATTTTATTTTGTGTTGTTTTGTTTTTAATGTCAAACTGAGCTATAGGTCACCTAAAAAGACACTATGTGAGAAAATCCAAGGGCTACGCTCTTGCACGGTTAGTAGAGAAGCAGCATGAAGTCGGTCTCTGAACTTAGAAGCTGACGGCAGAGACAGCTCCGGGCTGAAGCCAGGGCTGGCCAGTAAGGAAGTAGACTGGAGAAAGTGTCTCACCTCATAAAATGGATTCCTAAAGAAGAAACAATGAAGGACAAAAGATAAACGCACCTTTCCTAATCATTAGACAACTTATCTATTTCTTCCTACATTTTGAACTAGTTTGCTCATCACCGTAAATGCACTGAATTCTGTATCCATCAGTTGACAAAGTCCATTTTTAAATATCTTTTAAGGCTACAAGCAGTGTATTGGTAAATAACGAGAAGTTCTCTTTAAAGGGGGTTTGACTTAAGCCCATTATCCAAAGTGAGGTACCACAAGATGGGAAGAATGGGCTCCACTAGCACTTGCCATCAAATTGGTACTAACTGATGAAAACTAGGGTGCTCATGTGGCAGTAATTCTCTCCAGAGATTAGGGGGATGGGGGGTAAACCCACAACTAAAGGACACGGGAAGCATTGTAGGGGGGAAGGGCATGCCTCTAACCCTGGCTTGGGTGAGGCAAAGACATAAAGTGTAACCATAATATTTGTACCCTCATAATACCCTGAAATAAAAAATAAAATAAAAGGGGTTTGAAAAAGAATGAAATACTGATTTTAGGGTGGAGAACTGACTTTTAATTATGATTGCATTTGTGACAATACTAAAAGTGTGTTTGTTCCTGAAAAACCAAGTAGTCTATAGAATTTCCTGAGTGCTCAGACTAATATATATTTGGGATAATGTTTTAGGAAAAAAATATCCAATAAAAAACAAATGTAGGCAAATTTGTGAGATGGGAACTGGAGCATTTGAAAGGACCCTGTGTGTTATATTGTTGAGTAGACAGCAAAAGTTCAACTTTTGAGAGCATTAGGGCAAGAGAGTCTCCAAACATGTAGGAGCTGGACCAGGGACAGACACATCTCCATGTGGATTCATCTGTTCTTGGATGGGCCAAAGGGCTGCCACTAAGCCTCGAGATTAGAGAGAATCACATGCAATTATGAAGCTGTTCTAGAATAAGAAAAACCATATTATCATAATTTAACTGAAAGACATTTACAAGGGGAAAAGGATAGTCCTACCACAGTAAAGAGTCCTAAACAAACATATATAGAGAGAAATCTATATAGAGAGAAATACAAGTATTTCCGTACAGGTGCTGTAAACTTTAGAGTTCTGAGAAAGGGGTACAGAGATTATATACAAGCGATCCCCAACATTTTTGGCACCAGGGACCAGTTTCATGAAAGACGATTTTTCCACGGACAGGGGGGAGACGATTTCTGGATGATTCAAAGTGCATTACATTTATCTTGTACTTTATTTCTATTATAATTACATTGTCACTTGCCATTCACTGACAGGGTTTTGATATGGGTCTGCAAACAATTGATTTATTTTGGTTTTGGTTTCGCAGTCAAACCTCTCTGCTAATGATAATCTGTATTTGCAGCCACTCCCCAGAGCTATCATCACTGCCTCAGCTCCACCTCAGATCATCAGGCATTAGATTCTCATAAGGAGCACGCAACCTAGATCCCTCCCATGTGCAGTTTACAAAAGGGTTCACACTCCTGTGAGAATCTAATGCCACCGCTTATCTGACAGGAGGCGGAGCTCAGGTGGGAATGTCAGCAATGGGGAGCAGCTGTAAACACAGATGAAGCTTCACTCACTCTCACTCACTGGCCCACTCACCACTCACCTCCTGTTGTGTTCCCTGGTTCCTAACAGGCCACAGACCAAGGGGTCCTTGGCCAGGAGTTGGAGAGAGCAGTTGTACACCATTCAATGTCTCTGTGAGCTTGGACAACCAGCTCACAGCTCAACTTTCTCCTACCTCATTTTACTTCCAATAACCATGTGAGATTAGAATTCTTACTACGACCTCTATCTGGCTGATAAGTAAAATGTAGAGATTGGAACAATACTTGGTACATAAGTATTGGCACTTAAGTATTTGCTTTTACTATTGCTTTTTAAAAATTAGATAGTGGATGCACACGGTACAAAAAAATCATTATATCAAAAAGATACCTACACACATAACAATGTAAAACAGAATTCTCTCTCGAAATTTAGAAATTCTTGCTCAAAATATGACTCCCTTCGAGGTGCAGTTTCTCAAAAGACAGTTGACAGTAGTCAAATGTTTATATGGCACCCATTTCAATGTCCTATGTGGGAAATGACAAACTGCAAATATTAATTGTAAATCAAGAAACTGGTTTTCAGCAGTAACATCACAAAATATAAATAGCATCACTCTATTATAAATAGATAATTTTATTTAAAATTAGACTAGTTTATATAACATAAATTCATATCTGATGAAAGGAAAAACATAAATAATCAAAACATTCTGCAACATTTCTTAAGCGAGACAAAAGAACAACATTCAATAAATACTATGTGTGATGACCATAATGAGATAACAGCATCATTCAGATTCCTACAATACAAAATTCTCCATAGAACATCTTTTATTTACCCCATACACAAAATACCAAAGCTAAAAGTTGACATGGCCTCAAATGAAATTAGCTCTGCTACAAATCCCAAACCATGTACATGGAGTGACTAATTATTTCCCTGCTTGTCTGGCTGGTATCATTAGTGTACATCTCATTTTATTGTTTTTGTATGTGCTTTTACATGTTTCTCCAATTTGATATTATCTGTAACAAATAGTCAGCTACTTACAAGCTGCTTCCAAACTATTTTATAACAAGCCCAGGCGGGTCCTTAATGAGCCTGTTACAAGAGCTGTGGGGAGAAGAGGCTTCTGTGAACCCCTTTTTACCTATCTCCTTTTGCATTTATAAGGTGGCAGAAAGCTATTGAGAATTTAAATGAGCCTTTGCTGGTCCATCTACCTGTGAACAGGACTGGTATGTTTCAGTTAGAAAGAGAATAGCTTGGAGGCGACCAAAAGGACTCCAGGGAGCATTTTTTGGGGGTTGATTTGGCCACCACCTGAGGCTCCCGACTGGGTCCATCCCAGAGTTTGGGCAGATAAATTCTCGTCTTCATCCCAGCACAAACTTGGGCAAATAACTCTTTTCCAGACTCTGCTGTCAAACTGCATCTTGAAGAACAGAATCTGGCCCCATAAAGTCTATTAAATATAAACAAATAGATTAGTGTCAAAGCGATCGTGAAAATTCCTAAGACCTAAGGTGAGACCAACCAACAATCTAATCCCACCTCTGCCCCTTATAGGCTCTGGGACCTTGAGCAAGTTATTTACTAAACCTATTTGTGCTTCAGTTTCCTCATCTGGAAAATGGGTGTGATAATCATGCCTACCTCTGTCGTTTTGAGGATTAAGTATTGAATGTCAATTACTTACTTTGCGGGAGTTTCTTATTATCTGTGACTGTTCCCAGTACATGGTGAGGGATCCCTGAGGGGACTATGTATTTGTAACTTCCTCTGGTCCCCCAGAAAGCCAGGTGAATAGTAGACACCCAAATACACATTGAATGAAATTTCTAAATCTGTTAACACAGCATAGTTGGTTAAAAAAAAAAACTAATACAAAAATGTATCCATTATTATTTTATTGTTTAATAATTTATTAAAATTTTATTTTGTTATTTCCTATTGAATTTCTCCAACACCATCACCCCAGTCAGTACAGGTAGCCCAGCTGTTTGTATTTTTTGTATTTCTCTGCCTCAAGGAGTTTTATAGAATTGAAAGTAGATATTCAAGTGTTCTTCCTGTATTTAGTAAAAGATTAAACAAAAAGTTCCAAACTGAGATTTTCACATGGGGATGTGTGTGTGTTTTAAGTTGACTTTGAGAGGCTTTAGACATTCAACTACTATTCAGCTCACTAAAGTTTCTAGCCTCTTTCTTCTTTTGTACCTAACACACTTCATTTCTTTACTCTTACCTGCTTGCCCTGAAGGAGTTTGGCTCGGCAATTGTGGAAGCTCATGAAGACATTGTGCTCTGTATCCTGGAAAGAAAGGGAAGAGGGGAGTTCTGTAGGGAAAGAATGAGGCAGTGATTTCCCTGAGCTACAAGAGGCCAGATGTTGGCAGGAGTACCTCTGATGAGGGGAAACTGAGCCCTGCCCCGTGCAGGTGGCAGAAGCTCAGAGAGGAAACCCCAGCAAGAGACTCTCAACCTCATCCATGATTTGCCCGTGTCCCAGACCTGGTATAGAAGCCACAGAGTCACTGGTCCGAGTGACCATGAAGGAGCTCCTGCGTGTGTCGAATGTGACCTGCTGACATGTGATGATGGCTGATTGGGCCCTCCCAGTGCCTTGGTGCTCTGTCACATCCCAGGACCTTGGGCAACGGTGGAAATGGAGAAGTTGGAAATAGAATTCATAATGCCTAAGGTTGCTTGACTGCCACCCCAGCAGTATGGCTGCTGGGATCCGATTAAATTAGCAAAAAGAAAATTAAAGGAAAGAGAACTATCTCATGCAATTCGTCAACTATAAGTCATAGCCCACTCTGTCACTATCATTTTTAATGTGATCAATTTTATGCTGAATTCGAGAAAATAAATGATACATTGCAATGGGAGAATGTTGTAATTACGCTGCTATTTTCAAAGTGATTTTGTGTTAGAGACTATTTCAATCATGAAAGCCTTGAAGTTCAGACATGCTAAGGGTTCTCCCTGCTTACAAATGCTGTTCTCTGGTCAATATGTGTAGTGGCCTTATTTTATTTGAACAGAAAGGCAACAAAAACAAAAATATGCAGATACTTCGGGTAAGACATGCATTCTCCAATTGGCCAAGAGTCCAACCAGAGGCTCCATATGCTTTTGATACCTGCCAGGCACGAAGGCACTTGAGTGTTAGATTCAGAGTAGAGACTCAAGTGACAATGCTTTCAGATACTCTGACTCCCCGTACATAATTTTGTCCTCACTCCATCTCACTAAGTTGGTTTTAGCATGAATCTAAAATAGGCTGTTTTTCTTCTCTAAGGAAATGGAACTGGTGACATTTATTTGAAAAAGAAACGATCTTCACAAAGAAAGTAGCTCAAAACCAACAACCATTTGCCTTCCAATCTATTTCTCCAGTAGATTTTCGTAACCAAATGTTTATTCTTGTCTTCAAATGTTTTTCTTGCCTTCTGTCTTCCTTCTTTCTTTCCATCCTTCCTTCCTTCCCTCCTTTTCTATTCTCCCCTTTTCCCTCCTTTTCTATTCTCCCCTGAGGAAAGGAATGCTTTATTCAGATCTTTGGCCCAACTAATGAAAGTCTCAAAAAATATATTCTTGGTAATTACCCAAGCGACTTAACAAGTGACCACTAAAATCCAGACCAGATTCAAGTGCGATTTGCTTTGTTCACTCACGTCTGAAATAACTACTCACCATTAGGCCGCATATTACAGTTTGTTACAAACCAAAAACTTTTTCTATTATGCCGGAAGAGTGTAATTTTATATTTTCTGTGTTCAGTTACATCATTGTGGGAGAAACTGTGATCCTGTCGCCTCTTTCTAGAAAAGGAGATTCATCCCACTCATGACGCAGAGTCGCCTTCAGGAGTGACCTCCTGAGCAAAAAGAGAAATCCATTTTCATATTCATTCAGGCCTTTGGCCTGTCTACAGAGAAGGCCTGCAAAGATGAAAACCATGCTAATTACATAAGTGATTTAATTTCGATAATGTAAGAGCCAACCATTAGCTATCAGACCAGATTCAAGCAGAATCGGACCAGATTGGCTCCGCTTCGTGTTGTCTGAATTGTTCACCATTAGGTTGCTTCCTGCAGACTTTTCCTTTTTTTTTTTTTTTGCTAGGTGATAGTATTTGTAAATAATTTCAACGATAAAAAACCATCAAGAAATCTTAAAAGTAGAAAGCGTACCATGGTTCTTATGCTTTGATAGTAAACAATCTCAGAATACAGAGGATTTGCACCAGACTTTAAAATGTGATTGATTTAGTTTCTGAGATACCATCTATTGGATTTTTTTTTCCTTCTAACACAAACTAATCATAGAAAATGTCTTCTTCCAACCACTTAGAGTTTTGGTTTGGGGTGCCTTGTAGAAAATTGATCCCAGCTCCTGTAGATACAGTTACGAAGAGACACCATTTCAAATGTTTGGTGTGATTCATTAGAAAAATTACCAAATATTGCCATAGGTTAATCTTGCCTTGTGCAGCAATATTCTCTTGCTGTAAAGATTAGTATCTTTAAGATATATTAAGTCCTGCATCAAATGTGTCTTGTTTTCTATTGTAGAAACTTATTGAACACCGAGTAATCTTTCAGGACAAAGACATAAGATATGCTGCCTCAGTTCCAAACACACTAACCTCAAATTTGTCCACCAGAATTTTTTCCCATAGGTTTTATGGAGATGTGAAAACATTCAAAAGTAACCAATATGCACTTCATCAGTTTGACATCATGAATAGAAATCAATAGAAACAAGACATGCTTTTCTCTAATTAGGACACAGAATTCTGTGTGGTTTGATTTTTGGTGACACCAATTGCCAAAGTATCACCCTGAAATCGACTCACACCCATTCTCATTTGGTCTTCCTATTCCTACCCATATAATTGGCTTCTGGGGCAAAATCATGGTCATTTCTAATTGTATGCACAGTTACTTAATTACTAGAGTAATTGGTCACTTGTGTACTCACAATCAGAAGCAAATGCCTGATTCCCACTGCCAATAGCAGGTGTTATTATTTTTCTAGCAGAATTTCCACCTGAAATTAGAAATCACCACCAAAATCACAGGTGCAAAAAACAAGACGCCTAAAATTTGGACTGAAACAATTTCTCATTTTGATAAAGGGAACTGGTAATTGAGAGAACATTAATAATGGGTATTGTCTATGTGACCTTAAGAAATTTCTGCAGGAAATGAAAGGCATTTGTACTGGGGGTATGAGGAGAGTAGAGAATAGAAGAAAAGGAGATATAGAGGAGGGAAAGGGGAGAGAATGACACAGGGAGAGAGAGAGGGAGAGAGAATGAGAACCAACAGTACTAGAGAAATATAATACCACCTTATCAAAATGTGCATACTACCTTATCAAAGGAAGCCTGACTTCTATCATTTAAATCAGAACTGCAAGAATGAGGCTGAAGCGATCAATTTCTTTTCCCAGATAACAGATGAGAAGCATGCTTAACACTCCAGATTATTTTTTGTCCTTAAAAACCACTATGTCCATGCCTGAAGGCTTTTTCCCCCCTAAAGATGTCGTGGGGTCTGGGGATCCACTTAAAGTTCCTTGCCATGCTTGCCCAAGAAACACAAAGTGTTGGTGAAGTATAAACAGAGAGCGCTTTTTCTTTGACCCACTCTGCAGTGTGATGGGGTAGTGTTGTTAGTTTATGTGAGAGAAAATAGCATAGGCTTTCTGAAAAAAAGTGGAATTGGATTAAGGCCTTTGTGCGCGCCTCAATGCTGAGGGGAATTAGCAAGAGTTGTAGGCACTTAAAGGGGCCCTCATGCTGAAGCTTATCCCAGATTTTGCACAATAAACATTTGAATATCAACAGTGTTTTGCAACTTGCAGCACTAATGTATAAACTTCTCTCTTTTGAAACTCCCAAATCCTTCCAAATGTCTGTAACACCCTCTACATAAACATATAGGAGCTAGAGTAGAAAACACCTAGTCAATAATGTAAGTTTGCTTTTAAAAAGATCTTTCTCCTTTTCTATCTTCAGGATCTAGAATGTTTTATAATGGCTAGCTAGTTTAAGGACTTTAGATGCTCTATTTAATTTTAAACATTCAACTTTCTTTCAGGCTTTGAATTCTGATATGGGGGAGGGGGGGTGGCCAGGAATGGACAAGGACGTATGGTTGAGCTTAGAACTGTTCGACCAAGATTTTTGTTGTTGTTGTTTTTTAAATATCAGAGTCCTAAAGGGTCTTTTGTTTTACAAGGAATCCTTATGAAGTTTTCAAAAATAAATCCACTTTTGCAAGAAATGAACTATTTTGTCTATTACAGCCCGCTGACTGCCTCACTGGGAATCCACATATGCGAGCCAGTTCCCACCCTGAAAACTAATCTGATACCCAGTCGTCCTAACTGAAGACAGTAGGCTGATTTTGTAGCAAGAGCGTCCAACATCAAACAGTTATTTGATGTTCCTGACATTAAGCAAGTTCTATTTTTCTCTTTAAGAATTTCAAACTCCCAAAAGCGAAATCAAAGTGTTGTGGAGCCTAGGGCAGGGGAAAGCATTAATTCCTCTCTTCCAAAATCGATCAGGACACAGACATAATATTTTGTTTTCTGAGTACAGGATATTTGCTTTTGGTTGCTGGTATAACAGAATTCTTCTTTTCAGTTTGTGTGTGTGTGTGTGTGTGTGTGCAATCTGTGCAATGGTGCTGCTTTGCAAGGTTTGATGCTCTTAATTATATACTAAAGCAAGCACTTGGGATGCAAGCACATTTTTCATCAAAGTCTACATCAGCAGTTTATGGAACTTAATGAATAAACAGATCCCCTTCTTCCTTTCCAGCATGTGTTATCTGGAGATGATTCTAAACAACTCAGCCTGGCAGTAACATATTCTATCCAATTGAGGAGTTTGCAGGAAAATATATCTACAGTGACCCAACAGAGTAGTAAAACACTTGTTTGAAATTATTTTTTGTAATTGTGCTCATTTCATGCCTGAAAAGACGGTGGTAAAAATCTCATTGCACTGGGGGCTGGTTGGAGGGGGGGAAGGAATGAAGACATAACTGTTCTGTCCAGCTCTGAGGCATGTTGAAGCAGTTTCCCTATTGAATTTGATACAATGATGTGTAGATGAATAAAGTTATCTCCGGTTCTGAATAGGATGGTGTCAGTGGGAGGGTAAGAAGGGGGAACTTGGAATCTGAAAAGAATTCTTTTTTTTCTTTTTCTTAAAAAAAAAAAAAAAAGAACTTGAAGGTCAGAGTCCAGCTGCCGGGCAAGAGTAGAACACAACAAAATGCTGGACAGGCCTAAATAAAGACAACTATAGACACCCAGACACACATATTGCAAAAGTTGCTTGCTTCAAGTAACTAATGTATTAACATATATTTCTACAGGCAAAGAGCTATTTTTTCCCTTTAGTCTGTCTTAGACTCTGATGAAAACATAGGAACATCAAGAACATCTGTAAAAATTACAGCTTTAATGAAACAGATGAAACAGGCCATCAAAGGTAGGAGAAAAGAAGAAATTCTAATGATTATGGCTTAATTCTAATAGATTATAATTATTATGATTGGTATGAACCAGTTTCTGACTGACATTCCATTTTCCCCCATTTAAGCTTTCATTTAAATTGGGGGGGGGGCGGGCGGTGTGGGCAGGGGGAAAAAAAACTAACAGCCACTAATTATTCTGCAGGATTTGCTGCTTAACTCAATGCAAGGCCTTTAATCAAATAGAGTAAAGAGATAAAACCTTTAAATGTGAAGCATCACACAGATACACACTTTTCCTCATCCTGTTCTTTTTATATTGGTTTGAAAAGTTAACATTTTGATTTCTAATCATTCTAGTTCTGTGACATAAAGAGATGATCTGAAGAATTTGGGGGTGGTCAGACGGATTATAACTAAAAGTTTGGGAAGTTTGTGATAAATCAACTTGATCATCTAATAAGTGTTTGTTATCCATTCTCACTGCTGTTGATTGCTTTTATATTTTTATTCAAATGTGCTGATATTTTCTATGAGGTATAATGACTGTTAAACACTTACGTTGGTCAGATGATGCTCTTCTGTAATCTGATAAGTTTTTTAGAAGACGGAGAGGGTGAGAAAAAAGGAGATGGAGGTAGGATAAAGGAGGCATAGCCTAAAAGGTCTGAAAATAATGGTGCTGCCTGTCACATTATAGCTGTTTTCTTTCTATGGAGATAAGTCTGTGAAATATAATCTTGAAAATCAAAATTTTAGAGATATATATGCATATATTCCATATTCATTTTTACTCCCCATTTAAGGTATTTTAGAAAAATCTTCTCTCCTACCAGACTGATATTATGGTTGGAAACATGCTACGTGAGAGTTTTGTTTCTCTGTACCTTGCACAGTAGTAAATTAATCATCTATGATGATGCCGAATTATGAAAAGTCAAAACGAACGAAAATCTTATTTCTACTTTTCGGCCTTAGAATTTTATAAGTATGGAGAAGAAATCTGAACTTATCATTATGAATATTAACATATATTTTTAAAAGGATATTTTCATAGAAATTAAATTTCATTCAATACTTGCAATATAGGCAAAAATATCTTACAAATTGAAAAGTACTTAACTTCAATGAAAAACCATGAAAATACTCATAATAATGCATAATAGCCTAAATTATCTCGCTAGCTTACATAACGACCTTGCATATTTCCACATCGTATCAAAGTCACTTAAACTAGATCCTCTTCTTCCATTCTGTAATGAAACAGCCCAGGAACAAGCTATAGATTCAACTGTGTTAAACTATAGGTTGGTACAGCTTTTTAACCATGACAGTTGTTCTGTACTTCTACCGAAAAAAAAATTGGATAAGTTTCTGTATCCTGCGTGTTGCCATTAGGCTATTGACACCCTATTATGTGGTTGAGAGAGGTAAAGTAACCCAGGAGATTATTCAGAATGTGCGATTGTAAACGTTTCTTAAA
Source organism: Avahi laniger (assembly GCA_963575035.1). Taxonomy (NCBI): domain Eukaryota; kingdom Metazoa; phylum Chordata; class Mammalia; order Primates; family Indriidae; genus Avahi; species Avahi laniger. The sequence goes on from CAUYSK010060239.1 coordinate 20,912, forward strand.
GATGTCTTTATAGAAATTATAGCTTCTCTCGTGTGGTCTTCCAGGGTGCAGTGTACAGCTCTGGAGTTGCAGTTGTTAAAGGCAGGATTGGTAGCATGCTGTGTTTAATGCAACTCTTACCAACAACTTGCAGAGATTAGGAGACTGGCAGAATGATGTCAATGGAGGTTTAAGGGCTCTGCTTTCTGAAGTTGCTCAGAGTTAATAATTAATGGATATCTTTCTTTGATGGCTCTTTTATATTTGGATGCAGCTGCCTGAAAATCAACCACAAAGGAAACTTGATTTTGTTTGTCCTTAATTTTGACTTTGCTTAACAAATGTTTTTATGCGCATCATAGCCTTCCTAATTTGGTCTTGGTTTAACGTGGAGATGAAATCCTTGATTAACAAAACTGTTTTAATTTTCAGGGGTTTGTGACAGTGTTTTTTTTTTTATAGAGTTGGTATGTTCTAAGTAGTTTTCAAATCTTTCAGATGGACTGAATCCAAGTAACAGTTCAGTGGTGATGCTAATTTTGATGCAATATGTTCACAGAGGAGTTCCTATTCTCATGTAGTATAATAATTTATTCTGAGTTCCTTTAGCATATGACTACTCATTCTGATATTTTCTTTTATGCTATATTTTTAAAGGCAAGAGGAAGAATTTTATAATTTCCTATAATAAGCAAATGCTAAATGTCTTCTCTATAAGCTAGGCCTGTCAAATAATATGCAACAATTTGACCAAATAGATATAGAAGATATTGAGAAAAAATTAAAGTTTGAAGTATATCCAGCCTCGAAGATATAATTTGTTGCCATAGGATACAAGTAATTTACCAGGATTTTTACTTGCACAAAATCCAGTCTGACTCACGGAACTCAGTGTGATCTTAGAAATAAAACAGCAAATTTAGTGTTTATATTATGTGTGTTGGATGTACTTTGGTAGAACCATACTTAAAGTCATTTCAAGTGTCTTTTTTATGCCAAAACAAATCCTGTTGACTCATTTCCAATTTCTAATTATATGAATAATTATTTCTGAATCCCACAGTTCTTCTAAATAGCATCTATTTTAATAACTGCAATTGATACTTCCATCAGTTAATATACTGTCTTGCTTCAACAAATAACTAAACATCTGCTGGTTGCATTTACTGTCACTGAGTAAATGATTTTATTTAAAAGAAATCATGTAAATTAGAGAGAAGGACAGACTCCACAATTTCCCCTTTTTCATTAGCAGGAGAGTTTCCTTTCCCTTAAGAACTGTTTTTATACCTGAAGAAAATTGTCATTTGTCTGACTAGCTTTCTGTAACAAGGTTAGGGAATAAAATTGGATTCTAGAAAAATAATATAAAAATAAATTCTATTTGACTCTGGATCTTCTTTAATATTCCAACTGTTGATATTTAATTATGTAACTGGGATAGTTGAGCTCTTTAATACTTGTCGGTACTGGTGCTAAGTTTTGCAATCCTATGTTACGTTATGCTTTTGTTGTGTAACCACAGCCTTAGAAGTTAACAAAAGCTTTCTGTCTCTAAATCTCTATCTGCTAAGGAAAGGGGACTATATGGTTTCAGCACTATTTTTCTTCGAATTTTTTTTTCCCATTAAGCATTTACAAGTCTTTTTCTCAGCCCTTTCTAATAGCTATACATGGCGTGCTTTCAAAAAAAGAAAAAAATGGAAGCCTTCCTCATCATTTCAACTTCCCGGTGCTATCGGTGATCTCCTGTAATTGATAAGAGCATCTCTTGCTTGTTTCTATCTGACAGATGTCAGAGGCAAAGCTACAGACCTAGAGGGGTCATAATACACTTGTTCATGTCCTTACCTGTTTTCACTGAACAAGTTAGAAAAAGAAACTGCTACTGTCTTCCTGGACGTGTGATTACTGCTTGGGTTGGACTTGACAATACCTCAGAATGATGTGTCAAAAAGACAGGGGGATCACTTATAGCATAACTTCCAAACCAAAATGCTCAAAGGTAACTAAAACAAAGAGGACAGGAAAAATAGGTGAAGGATTATTTTAATCAGTGCAGTCAATAACATAGTTTTTTTTTTCTAACTACCTTTTTAAAAAAAGAAAACACAAGGTATAGATTTTTTATGAAGAGCATCATTTTCTTCACAATTTGGCAATTAAGTGACTCATATAGTTAATATGGACTTGTTTCTTAAAGAATAGTGACACTTGTTGCAAACATTTTCTTTTGACACCATCTCACAATCACAGGTGAAAACATAAATTTTGGTTTTGTGGGGATAATTATAGGATCGATATTACACATATGATCATGACCCTGTTTTACGATTGGTTTCACATTTCTAATATTAAAGACTTTTAGTACCTTACTTACAAAAGGAAAAAAAAGAACACTGCATAAAAATAGAGGGATTTTTATCATCCCTGATTTAATTCCGTTCAAGTTCTCTTTTAGCTAAAAATGAAAATTGCCCTTCTCACTATTTTTGTCAAGATACATAATTTCTTTCATTCTCAGTTTCCGAATTGTCATACATTTTCAAAGGCCAGGCCAAAAATTATTTAAAAGAAATATCTGCCATTTAGTATTATTCAGGGAAGAAGTCATAAATTTAACAGTGTGTATGTCTTCTGAAAGAGATCATGCAGATATTTTAGAAACAGAAAGCTAAAGCACTACTTGGTTATTATATTTTTTAATCTTGAGAAAGCTTTCCATGATATTGAAAACTTTTCTTGCTGTTGATTATAACTTTACCAAAAATGTACAAGCATCTTTAAAATATATTACTTCTGTGTTGGCCAGATCAAAATTAAGTCTGTGCTCTCATCATCTTTAATCATGAATACATTTTCCAATGGCATAACACCCAAACGGAGAATATATACCTCATGAAAAAGGAAAGGCTAAACCACATTCACTCCATTAGCTTTAAACTACAAGATTAAATATTGTTTTCTTTAAACTGATTTTATGTGTTCCTGCTGTTTTCACTGAGCCCTTCCACTTTGTACTTCGGTTATGTTACACTTTGCTCAAAAGAAGTCCATGCTGGAATATTAGAAAATGGAAAAAACCGCACCATTGTCCCAGTGTAATAGATATTGTTTTAGAATGTTTGTCCTTGAGTTTAAAATAAAAGATATGCTAATACGTGCCCTATTCAAGACTTCACTCTCCTACACTAAGAAGCTTGTTTTCATTTGATGAAAACTATTAACGCTAAAACAAAAATTGTTTTGAATTCATTTATAAGGGATACGCACCTAGCTCTTTAGTTAAAATCAGTGATCCATTAAGGCTTTCTAGCTTTTTTCCAAGCTGTGAGCATACTGAGTATTTAAGTATGAATAAGAGTGAAGGTGGGGGGTAGGTTTAACTAAATAAAAGATTGCTTGATATCTTGGGGTTCTTTGAAGAGTTTTATAGGCTTAGAGTTCACAGTTTCAATGAAGGATTTTTTTTCCACTTTTATATATGGAAGTTTGTTAACCTGCATTTCAATTATTGAATAATTATTTAATTATACTAATTGCCTTAGTGAAAAAATTTGCACTGTGAGCAACCTAAGCTTAAAGTCATAAATTGAAGCTTATAGATCTGATATTGAAATAATTAAAATTGTCTTAGAGTGTCAATGATTTTTATTTTTTAGCACAGTATGTTCACTTTACATGAAAAATCTTAAGATATTCTGGAATATTAGCTTAGTATTTATCAAACAAGATATCTAAATGTTAAACTATCAAAATACTTTACACAAAAATACCAGATATTTGCCTGTTGTACTGTGTTTTGCTTTGGGGATTTCTAAATATTGGTAATTATAAAAAATAAAAATATTTATACATTAAATAAATCTTATGAGGAAAACTGATTTTCATATACCAAGAAATTAGTTAAGGAACAAGAAAGAATCAATAGCAAAAAATATACCAATTTATCTTTGGAAATTTTGCCTTCTAAAAAAGGATTTTAATATAATTAATGTGTAACAGAAATTCTATAAATTGAAGAAAAAATTGTCATTCTTTACTGAATGCTTACCACTTATTTTTTAAAAATCTTATTCTTTATTTACCTGAGAATACCTTAAATTTTAAACACTTAAATCTTCAAAAGCACTAACAAATAAAATGAATCGAATCTTGCAGGCTTCCATGAAATACTATTAGTAACAAAAATAAATAGAGACAAAGTACACATGATCCAATATTGACACAAACCAATGAGAAGCAGAAAATTCACTTTCATTCTGCTCACATTTTTCCCCCTCCTAGCAAAACTCTCTGCTACAGCATTGCTTTTTAAGGATAAACAGAATTAAGATGTCAAACTTTTCCCTGGTTTATTTGTTAACAATGATATTAACTTAGAATTTTTAATACAATTATATCTTTTAAAAATATATTTAAATCTTTATTAACTACAGCTGATGTTTTGTTCTATATAAATGATCTAAAATATAGAAATAAGTTCAATAGATAAAAATGAGTAAATTAGTTAAAGTTGTCATTCAAAAGCTTGGCTTATTTTTAACCCAATGGATCCAGATATTTTTGAATCCCTTTACTAGATTTTGTTATTTATTATGGATTATAGAAACTGAAATGGTAATATTTTGTTATAATTTTCTAAAATAGAACACATTTTAAAATCATAAATAACTTGAAATCATAAATTATAAAATCAAAATCAAGCCCATCAATCATTATTTTCTCTGCACTTCCTGATATGCCTTTTGAAATGACTATTACAATATATTAAATATATATTGAAGCAAAACCATTTCTAAATTATTGCAAGTTTCCTTTCTAAAATATTACACTACCTCACAATTCTTGTTGCTCTTGGAAGATATAATGTTGTAGTTAAATATTATTACATGGAATCATAATTATGAAGGAGACTTTTTTCATAAGTTAGAATGAAAAACTGCATTATTATTTTCAAATATCTCTAATTTTGATAGTCCATGTAAAAATTGTGAAATCTGCATGAGATTTGTTTTATTTTCATTGTATTATAGTATACAAATAGAAATGTATTCAGATGTACCTAAAATTAATCTTCTCTAAATATCAAAATATTGACAGGGGAAAATAAAGTTCTATTATAATAAAATAAGTAACAGTGTTATTGTTAGACTCTAATTACCATAATTTATTTTAATGCTATTAAAATAGATCTTAAATATCTAATAAGAATTGATTTGATTCAATTAATTTTGATAAAATTATTTAAGTGATTCAGAAGAATCTTCTGTGATTCAGAAGAATCACAGAAATATTAAACACATTATTCTGAATTCTATTTCATTTATGTATGCAAGTTAAAGAAAAAGCATTTCTTAAAAATAAATTTAAATAAATAATGGTATTTAGCATTTGATTTAATGAAAAATTACTTGAAAATGACAATGATAAAGGACAAGAGCAAAAGAATTTCTATTTCTTCTTGATATCTAAATTGCTAAAATAAAAGATTCATTGTTTATATTAAAACATTATAGTACTCATTTTCATTTTAAATTTAAAAACTTACAGAAAATCATTGTAATTTTTTGCATAAATGAAGCTTCTATGACATTAAACTATGAAAAATATGTATTTATGTCATGTATTCAAACACAAACTGAGATGAATACTTCATATTTTAAGAAACATAAAGCATAGACATAATATAATGAAATATATACATTTAGTCTTTTTATTTTTGAATTATTTGGATGCAAATTATATTGTCCTTATCTGGAAAGCTCAACCTTTAAAAAACATTTAATTCAATATTTCAATATGAATATTCTGTACTAAAATTTGAAACTATATTTTTTCTTATTTTGGTGGTCTGTGCTACATTGCTATTTATTTGTAAGTCTTGTGAAATCTTTACAAACTGTAACCAGCATCTGTTATAAGTGAAAGTATTGACTAGTATTTAATTTGTAGTAACTAAAGCAATTGAAGGGGCTCAAAAATCTTGTCTAGTTTTACTGTAATTCTTATTTGTTTTATTTTAACATTTTTTCCATATGTGCATATATCACACTGCAGATTGTATTTATTAAATGGTTCTTTATACCAAACACTACATTCAAAGAAATTATGAGAGTTATGAATTACAATTCATGAAAATTTTTTGATTTATCAAAAGACAACATAATAAATGTGAACCATAAACTGCTGCCTCATTTACTTGTTCAGATTTCAGTTAAATACAAATACGTTTTAAATAACACCAGTCTTCTTACCTTTAATTTTTCTCATGTTAGAAAGTCTTCATTATAAACTGGTTTGAGTTACTTGGTCAGGAACACATTGTATAGTAATGAATGAGAAAATTCTAGAATGAAAAATAGCGTACAGTCTTCCAGAAATACAAAAGGCAATTAAATCTGGAGGGAGCTTTCTGAGATAATAAAGGATAAATGCTCCTTGGGTTATAATATAGTTTAAAAAAACATTTATTAATGCATTTTTAAATGCTCAATGATTTTATGTGTGTGTATATATGTGTGTATGTGTGTGTGTATATATATACGTGCACGTATGTGTATATGTGTATTTGCAATAGAAACACTTAAAATCTTTAGCTTTTAAAGAGTAAAAATATTTTACATGTCAACAAAAGTAAGTAAGCCTGGATGAAATAACAAATCTTTTCAGACATTTTGTTGAGTTGGAGTTAAATGACCTCATTGTCGTGCACCTTCCTTTGGAGAACATGATGAATAGGTAGATTTACAAAGTAAAAATTTCAATTGAAAACACATCATTACTTGAGCTAAAGACTTTTCTGATTAATTTAGTTTACTGATTTGGAGCCTATTAAACAAGGAGAAAAGTTGGCTGTTTTCAAAGTACTGAATTGAGGATTATCATTATTTTGAAGAGGCCACCCTACTATGATAGGGCAATGTAATCAGAATGTTGAATTAAATCAAGCTCTAGTCTAAAAAGAATAAACTGTACTCATCAGTAAATGTTCTTAATAGGAATCTTGAAAATATTTCATTATTCCTAATTTAATTAAGAGGCCTTGAACAGTTAACTACGGCTCACATTCATACTCAAGAATATATTATCAGGAAAATTTTAAGAAATGGTGCTTGGGGTCTTGATTTCAACTTTGGCGTTTTGTTTTGTTTTGTTTTGTTTCCAAATGAAAAACAGGCTTATTAACTTTATAAACACTCAGTTTGCGTACAGTCCTGAAACTTTACAATGTCATGGGCTACATATTACCAATAGAAGTCTGCTTAAACTGACATGTTAATTAAACATTAATTTATAAATATTTATACTGGGTTTATGCTAATATGAAGTTCAATTATACTGGCCATATAGATATAAATAATGGATGTGTGGACCTCTCAATACATGTACCTCAGGACTAGGATATAACATTCATGAGAATGTTTCCCATAGTTTTCACCTCTGTGCATTGTCATTGTGCTGGAGGATATCAGAACCGCTATCCCAGGTGTTTTCAGCATTAGAGAAAATGCAGTCAAACATCCAGCACAATGCCAGGCAGTGCCGAGATAGAAAGAGTTATTAGCACTATTTTAGAAGGTCCCTCCCCCCTAATATCACTACTGTGTCATTGTAGTCCAGAGGAAGTTCACTTACAGGTACATATCTTCAAAGTAACTCCTCATATCAAACATATTTTATCAGTAAGATATGCATTATCATCTAGGGTGACACATAGCATTAGGAAGAAATTGATGCAGGCTGAATGAATTTCAGATGAAATACATGAAAAAGGCATTGGGAGATGATTTTTTAGTAGAAAGTACATGTAGCCGTAAACCAAAGCCTGAGTCTTAACACAATCCACAGCTCTGCTTGTACACATTGGCAACGAGGAGGAATTGCCCAAATTGGATGAATCCCACAAAACTTTCCCCTGTTTAGTATCTTGGTTTGCTCAAGTTAAACTTGATTTGCTCCTTCTTTCTCTCTCTAATGAAATGGTGAGGCGGCTCTCGTAGACATGCAGGCAAAGCGGATTGAGCCACACAATCCATTTGGTGCCCCTCCAGATACATTTGCTCTGAGTGGCAGAGCAGGGTGAAGAGATGAGCCGTGTGTGTGATCTGATGAGCTTGGCGCAACTGGGGGCGGCTCCTCTAGGCAGCTAAATTAAAAACCTCCCTGCAATTTTGATCTTAATCACCCCCTCCGAGGCTGTAATTGGTGATGGTCACTTAACTCTTTCTCTCCTTCTAAATTCAAACATGCAGTGTCCCTTTGCAACCATGTGGATATTAGACCCTTCCAAGAGGCTTCGAATGGCATTGACTGCATAGCCTCCCCAATCACATATTAAGACAGAGGACGCTGGGCTATGGCAGATCTCACCAGCCTAATGTGATTGTTTTTCCTTTCTTATTATGAATAAAAGTGAAGTGACACAAGTAAAAGTGCCATAGGTTTTTGACTTTTTCAAATGTTTATAGTAAAAGCCCATATTTAAAAAATAACAGAAGATTATATTATATACATTGGACCTATGATTGGTTGATTTAATGAGATCCTTTAAAAACTGAAGAGCCCTATAAAAAAATCTAGAAATGAAGATCATGCTAGAGAGAATCTAATCTTGAAAAAAAAAAACGCTACATGTGGGAACACCCTGATGGTACTTTAAACATGCTTGATAAAACCAAAGCAAGCCTATTTGACAACTGGAAGTGCTTGTTGAGTTGTTGTTTTCTTTTTCTCATGGAGGTATAAATTATTAGGAGTTACAGGCAAACTAGGATGATTATAGAAGACAATGAAACCCCAGTGCTGTCTGGAAGATGATTATAGGGGTGGCATAGAGGATTAGCTCAGTTTAATAAACACTTACTGGGCTGTAGCAGGCACAGGAGGCCCACACGCAAATGAGCTTCATTCTCTGCCCATAGGAGTGTAGGAGTTCACTATCCCACGAGAGAGTGGACGGTCAAAAGGACATATCTCTCAGACACTGATTGAAGCACGCAATAACTGAAGCACGTACAAGATGCAGAGAGATGCAGAAAGAGCCCAGATAAAGGCCAAGAGTCGCAGAGAAGTCCATATTTCACCCAGGAAGAAACCTTAGAAAGAAAAGGCAGCCTCTTTCACACAGCATCACTTTAATTGGTACAACTGAGACTTATAAAGTTGCCTCCATGAGCAAAATGATAGTCTGAGCAGGGCTGGAGTCTTCCACAAAGGCCAGAGAGTGGAGGAGTGTTGGTGCGTTGGTGGAAACCCAAGTGGCTTTCTCTTTCTTGAACCCTGATACCAAGGTAAGAAAGCATCCGGGTTGGGAAGGGAAAGAGATGGAAATGCTGTTGGAAGAGAGAGTCAATTTCTCTGCCCAGGGAGAACAATTCTCTGTCTCAGATGAGGCTCAAGTATTATTCAACAAGCACATCGCAAATGCCCAACCGCAGCTGACTCTGCTTATTCTGGGGGAGAAAAATGAGAAAGTAATTTACCAATTCATTTTGAAGACAGTCCTCAGTGACACTCAAGAGACAAGCCAATCCAACTGGAGGGGAAGTCACAAGGCTGCATCCAGGCCCATGCAGAGAACTGGCAGGGAGGGTAGTCCAAAGGCTGAGAGCTAACAGCCATCATTATCTTTAACAACTACTGACTTTGTACAACAAAAGTGTGACACTGTGCCTGCCCATTGGGTCTATTGTGTGAATTTAAATCATTGACACTCTTCTCTTCCTTTCTCTGGTTTTACACACTAAGAACTGTGTGAGCCTGAGATATTACAAATTCATATCAAGACCTGCAGCTTAATCTGCTGAATATTTGAGCTGAACAAAATCGAAGGGATCATTTGTTATTATTTCCTCAGAAGAGGAAACTGAGGTCGAAGAGGAAACAATTTGCCCAAATTAGTGGCTTTCGACTGGCAAAGGTGGCACAGGAACCCACCTATCCCTGGCTAGGATCCTAGTTCAGTGCTTTTTGAACAACACACACCAAAAAAATCGTGTTGCCACTGTACTTATTGCTAATAACCCATTCATTTAGCCTACTCAGAGCCAGAGCCTTTCAAAAGATATAAAATCTGTTGTAATTCCAGCCTCAAAGACCTGGTAGTGAGAATAACCAGAAATTACAGTGGAGTAGCTAGCTGCGGATGGCACTGCCTAGGACCTGAATTGGCAAAGATAAGGACTGTGTCAGTTGTCACTTCTCATTCTCTAGTTTCTGTCCCTTCCCCCACCAGATATTGTGGGGAAAGATCTTCAACTGTTCCGCATGGAGCACTAGGACTTCCCTAGTAATGCAGACAATTCATGAACACACATTTATAGCATCTTCCTGGAGACATGAAGGTAGGCACAGACACGACACGCCCTTCAATATGGGAAGAGGCTCAGGCCTCAAAACCACATGTAGGTAAATGCTTTAACAAAATGGATAAACACTGATGGTGGCTTCCAGTGTACTGTTCAATTGCACAGGAAGCTGTGAAGACATCTGAGAGCAAATGGTTCCTGACGTTAGGTACACTCAGTGCACCAGATTCCCGCCTTCTTCCCATCACCCTGGGTCCCTTGTCCTACAGAGCTGTAGGAAAAGCAGAAAAACAGTCACACAGCCACACAAAACACTCCACGTGAGCAAGAGCCCTGAGAAAACAACTCTCTGCTCTCCATCCTACCACATAGCACACACTTGAGATTATTGATGCCAAGCACTTTCCTTCAGGAATTTTAAATATCCTCCCACTGAGCAGCAAATCATATAATATCCAGGGTCCTGATGTGAGCAGCATGAATTTCCTGGGGCTTTGCAGGAGACATATGGAAGTGGTGTTACCTCATTCTCTAGCTGCTAGCACAGATACATAGACCATTTCTTCCTTACAGGGTATGCACTGCTTTTCTGAAAGGTTTGCTTTATGACAATGATCCTGCAGGGTATGGGGACAAGTCAGTAAGTTGTCTACAAGGCTCCCTGGTGAGGAAGGTGATGGTGGGCATTGGGCTGGAGAACTGTCCAGATGCATACTTCCCTTCCAGACTGGTCGCAGGCTATGTGTATCCAATTTCCCTCTGTAGGATCAGGAGTAAGGGGGACCTCGCTCTATGATGGAAGGCTCTCTCACCTACAGGTAGGACGTCCTGGAAGTTTAATGTGTGAAGCCATAGGACTGTGGGGATATGAGCAGGGGGGTGGTAAGTCTAAGGAAGGATTCTAACTAGAGGGCCAAACAAATACGTTAGAAGCTGATGCTCAAAGCCAGAGTCTGAATCAGAACACTGAAGAGCCAGGAAAACAATATGGCTTCCAGTGGGTGACCAGGAAGTTTAACCTAAAGGGAACACTGGTGGCTGGGGCTGCTCTTGGCAGCTATGCTCCAGGACTCTCTTTGGCTTGGTGTGACAAGTGCTAGATTTTTCTAGAAGCTTGGAGAAGGAGTTTTTACAGGAGGCTCCACATGACTAGAGAACCTTTGGATGTAGCAAAGATTTCTGCTGCTTCGTTCACTGTTGCATTTTCAGAAAACAGAGCAGTTTGGCCCTCAATAAATGTTTGACAAATATCAATAAACTGGCCCATCCCCTCCCCTCTCCCATCCAAGAGACATGTAGCCCAAGATCGGAGCATCCTTTCAGATTCTGCATATGAATGAGGTCATGGGCCATTAGTCTGTCTGTACCTAGCTTATTTCACTTAACATAATGTCCTCCAAGGTCATCCATGTTGCAGCAAATGACAAAATTTCATTCTTTTTATGGCTGAATAATATTCCATTGTGTATACATACATTTTCTTTATCCATCCGTCCATTGATGGACACTTAGATTGATTCCACATATTGTGAATAGTGCTACAATAAACACAGAGTGTAGATCTCTTTGACGTGCTCATTTCATTTTCTTTGGATAAATAGTAGTAAGATGGCTGGACCACATGAAAGTTCTATTTTTAATTTTTTGGGGAAGTCTCCATACAGTTTTGCATGATGGCTATGCTACTTTGCATTTCTACCAACAATGTATAGAGGTTCCCATTTCTACACATCCGTGCCAGCACTTGTCATTTTTGCCTTTTTGATAACAGCATTCTATTTGAAGTAAGGTGATATCTCATTGTGGGTTTGATTTGCATTTCCCTTATGGTTAGTGATGTTGAGTGTTTTCTTATTTATCTGTTGACCATTTGTATATCTTCCTTTCAAGAATGTCTTTTCAGGTCGTTTGCCCATTCTTAAATCAGATTATTTGCTTTTTTTGCCATTAAGTACTGTGAGTTCCTTGTATATTAATATTTTGAATATTAATCCCTTGTCAGATGCATACTTTGCAAATATTCTCTCCCATTCAGTGGATTGTCTTTTCACTGTGTTGATTGTTTCCTTTGCTATGCAGAAGCTTTTTAATTTGATGTGATCCTACCCACCTATTTTTGGTTTTGAGTTTTTATCCAAAAATCTTTGCCCAGATCAATGTCATTAGGCATTTCCCTTGTGTTTTCTCCTACATGTAGAAGTTGTATAGTTTGGGCTCTTATGTTTAAATCTTTAATCTATTTTGGTTTGATTTTTTTAATGTGATGAGAGATAGGGATCTAGTTGTGTTCTTCTGCATGTAAATACCCAAGTTTCCCAGCATCATTTATTAAAGAGACTGTCCTTTCTCCAGTGTGTATTCTTGATGCCTTTGTCAAAAATAAGTTGGCCATAAGTGCATGAATTTATTGCTGTATTTTCTACTCTGTTCCATTGGTTTTTGTGTCTATTTTTATGCCAATACCATGCTGTTTGGGTTACTGTAGCTTTGTATTATATTTTGAAGTCAGGTGGTATGATGACTCCAGCTTTGTTCTTTTTACTCAAGATTGCTTTGGCTTTTCAGGGTCTTTTGTGGTTCTATATAAATTTTAGAAATGTTTTTTCTACTCATCTGAAGAATGTCATTTGTATTTTGATAGTGATTGCAATGAATCTGTAGATTGCTTTGGGTAGTATGAACATTTTAACAATATTAATTCTTCCAATCTATAAACATGGAATATCTTTCCATTTATCTGTGTCCTTTTCAATTTCTTTCATCAATATTTTATAGTTTTCATTGCAGTGATCTTTAACCTCCTTGGTTAAATTTATTCTTAGGTATTTTATTATTTTTGTAGCTATTGTAAATGAAATTGCTTTCTTGATTTCTTTTTCAGATAGTTCATTATTGGTTTATAGAAATGTTACTAATTGCTGACTGTTGATTTTGTATCCTACAACTTTACTGAATTCATTTATTAATTCTAAGAGTTTTTTGGTGGAATCTTTTAGGGCTCTCTAAACCCTAAGATTATGTTGTCTGCAGACAGGGACAATTTGACTTTCTCCTTTCCTATCTGGATGCTCTTTATTTCTCTCTCTCTCTCTCTCTTTCTCTCTCTCTCTCTCTCCTAACTGCTTTGGTTAGAACTTACAGAACAACGTTGAATAAAATTAGTCAAAGTGACATCTTGTTTCAGTTATTAGAAGAAAAACTTTCAACTTTTCTATGTTCAATATGATATTAGCTGTGGGTTTATCATATATGGTTTTTATTGTGTTGAGGTATGTTTCTTCTATACCTAATATGTTAAGAGTTTTTACCATGAAGGGCTGTTGAACTTTATCAAATGCGTCTTCTGCATCTACTGAAATGATCACATGGTTTTTGTCCTTAATTCTGTTAATATTATGCATCACATTTATTGATTTGCATATGTTAAACCATCCTTGCATCCTGGGATGAATTCCACTTGACTGTGGTGAATGATCTTTTTTTTAATGTGCTGTTGAATTGAGTTTGCTAATATTTTGCTGATGATTTTTGTATTTGGGTTCATCAGGTATATTGGCCTGTGGTTTTCTTTTTGATGTTGTTGTGTCCTTGTCTGGTTGTGGAATCAAGCTGATGCTGGTCTCACAGAATGAGTTTGGAAGAATTATTTCCTCTTCAATTTCTTGGAATAGTTTGCAAAGAATTGGTATTAATCCTTCTTTAAATGTTAAGTAGAATTCAGCAGTGAAGCCATCAGGTCCTGGACTTTTCTTTGATGGAAGACTTTTTTAACTGATTCGATGCCATTTCTTGGTTTTGGTCTGTTCAGATTTTGTATTTCTCCATGATTCAGTTTTGGTAAATTGTCTGTGTTCAGGAATTTATCCATTTCTTTTAGGTTTTCCAATTTATTTGCATATAGTTGTTCATAAGTCTTTTATAATCCTTTGTATTTCTGTTGTATCAGTTGTAATGTCTCTTTTTCCATCTCTGACTTTATTTCTTTTAATATTCTCTTTTGTACTTAGTCTATCTAAATGTTTTTCCATTTTGCTTATCTTTTCAAAAAACCAACTCTTAATTTTCTTGGATTTTATATTATTATATTTAGTCTCCATTTTATTTATTTCTGCTTTGATCTTTATAATTTCTTTTCTTCTACTATTTTTGAGTTTAGTTTGTTCTTGTTTTTCTAATTCCTTGAGGTGCAATGTTAGGTTGCTCATTTGAGATCTTTCTAAATTTTTGATTCAAACATTTATTGCTAGAAATTTCTACCTTAGAACTGCTTTTGCTGTATCCCATAGGTTTGGGGATGCTGTGTTTCCATATTTATTTTTCTAAAGAAATTTTTTAATTGCCTTTTAAATTTTTTCGTTGGCCCATTTGTTGTTCAGGGATATATGTTGTTTAATTTCCATGCATTTGTGTAGTTCCCAAAGTTCTTCCTTGAGCATTTCTTATAAAGTCAGTCCAGTGGTAATAAGTTTCCTCAGCTTTTGCTTTTCTGGAAAAGACTCTATTTCTCCTTCATTTCTTAAGGATAGTTTCACTGTTTATGGTATTCTTGGCTGGCTGATTTTTTCTTTTTTTCAGCACTTTGAATACACCATCCCATTCTTTCCTGGCATGCAAGGTTTCTGCTGAGAAATCTGCTAATAGTCCAGTGGAAATTCTCTTCTAAGTGACTTGATGCTTTTCTTGTGCTGCTTTTAGAATTCTCAACTATCTCTGATTTTTGACAGTTTGAATGTAATGTGCCTCGAAAAGGACATCTTTGGGCTATATTTATCGGGAACTTTTAAGCTTCATGGATCTGGATGTCCACATCTCTTTCAAGGCTTGAAAATAAGCTTTCTGTGAATTTCTCCACCTCTTCTACCCCTGAAATTTCCATAATGCAAATATTTGTTCACTAATGGAGGCCCACAGGTTTTGTAGGCTTTCTTTGTCACTTTTCATTCTTTTTTTTTTTTTCTTTTCTTTCCTTTGACTGGGTTATTTCAAAAGACCTGTCTTCAAGTTCACAAATTTGCTTTCCTGCTTGATCTAATATGCTATTAGAGCACTCAATTTTATTTTTTTACTTTATTCATTGAAGTCTTCAGCTCCAAGATTTCTGTTGTTTTTTTTTTATGATATCATTCTCTTTCTTGACTTTCTTGTTCAGATCATATATTGCTTTTTTCATTTCATGGAGTTATCTATCTGTATTCTCTTACATCTCAATAAGTTTCCTTAAGATTATTATTATGAATTTCTTTTCAGACAATTCATAAATTTGCATTTCTTTGGGGTTAGTTACTGGAGAGTTATTGTGTTTACTTGGTTGTATTGTATTTGCTTACTTTTTCATATTTCTTGTGTCCCTGTATTGATATCTATGCATCCGGTGGAATGATAGTCTCTTTCAACTTAATGAGTGAATGTCATAGGGAAATATTTTTGTATGCATATGTGTCCTAGTGGATTGATTGGGAAGTGTGCATTGGCTTTTGTTCTGGATGGGTGCATTAGTGTAGTCTCCCTGCTCTTTCTTTGGCTGCAGTCAACACCAGTGATGGCTATGAAGGCCTCAAAGACCCAGGCTACACAAGTGTTTGTGGCTGCCTCACTGGGCTGATATCTCTAATCAAGTGCTGCAGTTGGCAGGAACAAAGAAGTACTGCCAAGATCCACATGCTGGTCACTGTCTTTGTTTATACTTGACCCCAGCCATGCCATTTCTCCTAGTGTTCTCATGAACTGAGATCAGAATGGGCATCCTAGAAAGTGTCTCAGAATGCCAGGGAAGCTGGATGGCTGCCTCTGGTCTTTTCTTCTTCCTGTAGACACTGTGAGCCTGGGGACATCCTCTTCATCTGGCATTGTGCCAACCACACAATGTGGAAGGAGGCAGCAAGGTTGGAGTAAAACTGTTCTTTTTACCATTCTAATTCAGATTTCATTCAGTTCTCAAGTTGTTTCCAGATGTTGGGGTTTTTAAAAGGGTGTTCTAGTCTGTGGATAGTTGTTAGTTGAACTTTCTGGGGGTGAAGGAGCGCAGGGGAGGTTGAAGCCTGAGATTTCCTATTTTGCCATCTTGCTCCTATCACTCCTCCCAATGAGCTTTTCAACACGTGGGAAAGCCAAACCTTCTAGAAAGACCTTCCACTGAGAAATTAGTATCTCTAAATTGAAGGACAATGGGCAATAGCTCACTCAAACTCTTCCTTTACAGCACACTTGAATCCCTTTTAGTAGTCCCCAACCTTTATGGCTCCGATTTCCACAGATGGGGCGGGGAGGAGGTGGAGCTCAGGCAATGATGCGAGTGATGGGGAGCTGCTGTAAATACAGACGTAGCTTTGCTGGCTCATCCGCCACTCACACTCACCTCCTGCTATGTGGTCAGCTTCCCAAGTCTCAGAAAGACAATTTTTACATGAGGCGAGGTGGGGTTGGGAAGTTGGGGGGCACAAGGCTCAGGCCGTGATGCATGGCCTGTTCCTAACAGGCCACAGACTGGTACTCGGCACAGCCTAGGGGTTGGGGACAGCAGCCTTAAATGATGAACTACCAAAGGTTGGAATGAAGTGCACTTGTGCACAAAAGCTCTCTCTCTCTCTCTTTCTCGTATCTTCAAACTTCTGGCCTCACTAACCAACGAAAGTGAATAGACTGCAATAGACTTCAGAGTAAAGATGCTCGACTTACATATGCATCTGTTCCCCTTATTGCACCATGAAAATTTTTTTAAAGAATCCTGTAAATTTTTAAAAATCTATAATACAAGAACAAGAAGAACTGAAGATGAGACACTAGCAGCAAAATTTCCAAAACTGAAAGGTAGATGGAAACAGCTTAGCTGAGAGAAGAAAACAGAATCCTCATATAGCATACAGAAGGCAAAAAACTGGCAGTTCATCCCAAAACACTCAGGAATTGGTGTTATCACATAGATCTGGAAATGTTTGTGAACAAGAGGTGCTAACACAAGTAGAATTATGTAAGAGTGTGTTTAAAAAGAAGTCAAATATCCAAATACATCCCCCTTTCTACCCACCAGGATGAACTGCTCCTTGTCCACCAGGCAAAGACCAGTCTTTGAAGAGGGTAAGAAAGAGTCTTTGGGCTGTAAGAACATCAGACATATCTGAATGTGGAACACTGGACATATCTGAGTAGTATCATATGGAAACCAAGGGGGATTTGGATACTGGCTGCTGGGGGACGCATAGCTCCCACCCCTCAGTGCCCCACCCTCTCCAATCCCTCCCTTGTGGCTCAGAACTCTGGCAGCTTGACCACCAGGAAACAGATTAAAAGACATTGTCCCTCAAGATACCACCTTCTCCCTAAAGTAAAGACCGAACAATCCTAACACTGTAGATTCCTCAACTAAGTGGCCCAATCACATCACACTGAAGTTAAGCTCCCAATAGGCAGACTCCAATCAGCTTTTAGAATCCCCTATTTTAAATACGAGAGGACAAAGGAAAATTACAATACTGGGAAAAATCTCTAACATGAAAGAGAGATGACAACATATAAACAGAAAAGGCAATTTGGAAGGACAGAAAACATCAAATAAACTATCATTCATGTTCCCACAAAAATAACACAAAGTAACACAACAATGAGCAAAAAGAGAATATTATTACTAAAGAAGTTTTTGGAAAAAAAACTAAAACTAAAATCTTTTAGAAATTAAAAGCATAATAGCAGGGAGAAAAATATTCAATAAAAGAGTTAGTAGTTGAAGAAATATTCTTAATCAGTAGAGCAGAGACAAAGAAATAGAAAACAAAAAAGATATGTGAATGTACAAGACAAATATATAACCTTCAGTTTCTGAAAAACAGGAGCTTAAGAAGGAACAAATAGAAATTAGAAGGAAAGAAATCACTGATAAAATAATTCAAGAGATTTTCATAGAACTAAAGTCTGAGGGTTCCAGATAGAAGGGGCCCATTGATTGCCAACCATGAGATTGAAAAGACCCACATTCCAGGATATCAACATGAAATTTCGGAATGCTGGTGACAAAGGTAAGATCCTACCATCTGGGGATGGTAGATCATGGGTCATATATGAAAAGTCAGGAAGGGAAGGGCTTTAGAATAAAAGCTAGAAACTTCAATAATGCCTTTAACATTGGAGACAAAAAAAATATTTTCATCCTAAAATTTTGTCTCACCAAACTTAACAAATAAATGTAAGAATGAATATAAACATTGTCAGACATGCTGGTTCTCAAAAACAATTTCCCTCCTATACCCTTGCTCAGGAAGCTACTAGAGGATGTGCACCACCAAAATGAGGAAGTAAGCCAAGAAAGAAGATGTGGAAGAGAAAGAAAACAAGATCCAACTCAGGAGAAGAGCAAAGAGAATCCTTACATCACAATGCAAGGAGATCCCAGGATTATACCTGAGCCTCCGGTGGAGGTGGTCACCAGGCCAGATGAAAGCAAATCCAGGGGCAAAGACAAATTGGATGAAAGAGTTGGTATACCTGAACATCTTGAAAAGAATGTTTACATGGTCTCAGTGATGTAAACATAGAATATTGATCTCACCAAAATTTTAACATAACTATATTGAGTGAAGTTATAGGAAAGCTGTGGATTAGCTCAAAACTGAAAAATCAAGAAGTAGATATAGCAAGCATGCCAGTTAGAGGTATGGAAAAACTGTCAAAATAGTCAGAAGAGTGGAGAAAGTTTGTGCTTTAGGGGAAGGGAAGTGGGGGCAGAGTAACAAGGGTCTAGCAACTTTGTAGAACAAGTTTGCTTCTTTCAAATAATGTGCATACTAGCTTTTTTTTCAAGCATGAATAGCATTGTTACTTCCAAATAAACTACTGCAGATGTGATACTAACAAAACATCAGCAATAGTTAAACATAAACAAACCAAAAATATTTGTGTTGGCAAGGCAAGCAGTAAGAGCAGAAAGGAAGCAACCAAAATTTGATTTAAAATGACCTCAGAATAAATTAAAGTAAGACCTAAGGAAGGTCTTCCTGACCATCACAGTGCCCATGGCAATGCAGAAGCAATGGAAACCTTCAGGAAAGAGGAAGGAAAATCACCCGTCTCAGAAGGTTTGGCTATCATGAATTACCCTGCATGCTTTTTGTATTCATAATGGAATGAGTTAATGACTCAATCGATTCCTAGAGGATGCTTAAACTGTTAGCAGGTTTCCTAACTGAAGTAAATCCTTGACTTCCAAGGAAGTTCAGGTACCTTAGAGAAAACAATGTTCCCAATATAACGTTTTTTACTTGGAGAAAACTTAAAGTATTTTTAATTGAGTGGAGAAAAGAGCCTCTTCTCTTCACAGAAAGTAGGGTTTCTGCCATGGCCCAACCTTTAAGAGTCTTCCCAGATAATCCAGGGCTTACTTATCCTAGTTTACTAGCCCGGCAGCAACTGAGCACCTCCCCAGCAGGTAAGCACTGCTAAATTTGGCCTAAACTGACCACCATACTTGGGTAAAGAAGGCCCTAAGTTGCCTCAGCAGACCCTGAACTGTACCCTAGCTTGGTACGTAAACAAGTTGTAATCTAACCTAGGAGTATGTTATCAGCCTTGCAAAATGACCCCCTCCCTAAGTTATTTTTTGTTCCCTCAGACTTTACCAGTCAAGCCTAACAACCAGGCTTAACCAGCCTCTCCACAGGACTCACGACCCATCACCAACGGCTGATTCTTGAATCAGACCAACTGAAGACCCTGTGACTTCAACCCCCAGGCAACCTGACCAGCATTCCACAGCCCTCTATGAATGCCCCTGCCCTTACTCAGGGAGACAGATTTGAGACGATTTCTCCCTTTCTCCTGACAGATGTCTTTTGCATTAAAATTCCTCTCTTCCTTGAAATCCCTGTTGTCTCATTAATTGGCTCTTTGTGCAGCAAGTGATGGGACTTAGACTGGACCCTTTGTGGGCTCGGTAATAAGTATACCCATGTAACCAAGGAACTAAGTCTCGGCCAATCATAGCAACCGAACCCTCAGCCAATCCCAGGCTGAAAGCTGCCAAATTATGTCCACATAAGGCAAACACAAAAGTGCACCAATCAGGTGATCTCTGCAAGATGTTTCCTGTTTTTCTGGTAATAAATATAGCTCACCAGGGTGGAGGTGTGAGCATTCTGAACCTGCTGTTTGGAATGCTGGCTGGCTCTGAAACATTTTTTTCTTGCTCAAATAAACTTTGTTAAACTTATCTCAGGATTTTCTTTAACACCTGCAACCCAGCCACACAGCAGGGCAAGGCCTTCAATGCTGGTTTGGGGTAATTCCTACTGCACCTCCTTCCTCTCCCACTCCAGAAGAACAACGTCAAGAAAAGAAGAAAATGAGGGAGACATTATCATAGGATGACCAATGTATTACTAACCAATTACTAGTGACACACTCAACATATGCCCCCAGTCACACAGTTTAGAACCTTTTCTGTGATGTCACACAGGTGAGGTCAAATACTGGACAGCATCTCTTCATCCCTTTTAATATTCGAAGATGGCTTTCCAACCCCACCCCCAGCTGTCCTTGGTGGAGAGGAAGGATTTTCTAGAACCAGGTTGAGTCTCCATTTGGACCATTCAGTGTTCATTCAGAATTGTATTTTTATTTCATCCAATATTTCCAATTTTCTCTTTTTTCTTCCACTAATGGTTCTAAGCTTAAGCTACAGTAGCTACTTGCTTTCTGAGAGTTCTGTGGCTTGTCAACCTCTCCCTCCTGCTTCAATACATTGCTTGACTTTTTTTTTTTTTTAAGTAAGCCCAGATTCATGTTTTCTTTATAGAATACGGTGTTGGAAAATTCAGACCGTCATCACAGCCTGTTGTGGTCAGCTTTTGTCCTGACTTTCTGAACTTCAGATCATACGTTCAATAACGTTCGATACGTTCCTACATATGTCCTCAGTAATAAAATGAACATTTTGGCCAAGGGCTCAGCCAGGTGGCCTGACACTAAAGACTTCTCCTTGGATGGACCCAGATGCATTTATCAACTCTTCTGTTTTGAGGACATACTCCACCCAAGTTGTAGCCAACAGGAAAGCTATTCAAAAACTAATATGGCAAAGGGGCCACGTCATCTAATGAGTTCCCAAGCCAGTGTCTTATCCAACTGTGTTCTCCTCTTCCTCAAACATCCCATCTCCAAGTGGCCCATTTTCCTATTCTGTTCTTTCACATTGTTGTGTTTCGTGACTGATCTTTTGGCTCTTTCCCATCTTGCCCTGTTTCAGACCATAAGGAGACATGCTCTCTCCTGATAGGGGACCGCATTGGATTTCTATCCTAATAGCTCATTTCTCATAACATGAGACTTAAATGCCCCACGCTTTTAAAATACCCTAAGGGCTGGCCCTGGCCTGGCTTGAGTTGCCCTCTCTTATCTGTGTGTCTGTTACGGGCAAGCAGCACAGCAGAGTGGTTAAGAATATAGACTATCTAGTCAGACTGCCTAGATTATAATTCTGGCTGTACCATTTACTATTACAGTTTTGTAACCTCTCTGTTTCTTAACCTCTCTGTGCCTTTGAAACATTGCTAGACACTTATTATAATAATATTATTTCCCAACTCATCACTGCCAAATCTGAGCATTTTAGAGGCACCAGATCTTGTTTAGGTCTGTAGGGTAATGGCAGTGGTAGCATCAAAGGGAGTTTAAAGAGCTTTAGCTTCCCCCACTCTTTACTCTCTAATTTGAGTTATTTACCTAAACCGATTAAGAAAACACTCAGGCCAGGTGCAGTGGCTCACGCCTGTAATCCCAAAACTTTGGAACAACACGGCCAGAGTATTGCTTGAGGCCAGTAGTTTAAGACCAGCCTGGGCAACATAGTGAAACCCCGTCTCTGCAAAAAATAAAAATAGAAAAATTAGCCAGGCATGGTGGCGCACACCTGTAGCCCCAGCTACTCTGGAGGCTGAGGCAGGAGGATCACTTAAGCCCAGGATTTCAAGGCTGCAGTGAGCTATGATTGCACCACTGCACTCCAGCCTGGGCAACAGAACCAGACTCTGTCTCGAAAAAAACAAAAAACAAAAAACCAGAAAATGTTCAGTCTATATAAAATCCATACACTTACTAAGCAAATGCATCTTTAAGACAAGTCTCCATGTCCTCCTTGCCAACTACATTCTGCCCCTAAATCCCTCTTATATAGAAATTGGAGAGACACCACTGGTCAGTGGGAAGGGCTTTGAAAACAGAGAGACCTGGGTTCAAATCATCCCTCTGCTTTCGGATCTGCACATCTTGGGGCCAAACAGCTTCTTACAAATGAGGCACAGAATGATCTGAGGTTCACATGCAATTTCAAGTGAAATAACAAAGTACGGTTCGTTTTCCAAAACAAGAAAAGAACTGGAAAATTTTAATTGGCCATATAAAAATCATGAGCTATTTCTGCGTTAATGGGCAGGGCAGATTAGTGCTAGGAAGTTATTAGATTAGGGCCCGGTATGGGGTTCCAACACTTAAGAAAACAGAGACAATGATTCAGAATTTTAAAAGCAGAAGCAAGAAGAAAATGTTCTATTGGAAGGGTTGAGTCTTTGAGGACTCCAATAGCAGTGTATATAAAATAAAAGAAGTTATTATCCCGACTATGTCAAACAGCTGTTTGTCATTTCCCCTAAAAGCAGCGGGAAATTGGTTTAAACTGTGAGGATTTGAGTTAAACATAAGGAAAAAATTCCTGACAGTAGAGGTTGTTAAACAATAGAACAAGTTAGCAATAACAATTGTGGACTAGATTTCCCAGGGCTCTTTGGACATTGTACCCCATTTGTCTGAGAGGTTTTGATATAACCTTGACTATTGGAGACCTCCTAGGATCCTTTCCAGTTCTCTGGTTCTTAATCAGTTCAGCATGCTTTTGCATTAATAGCATTATAATCCTGGTCACAACTGATTAAAAGACAAAAATCAATTTCCCACTCAAATCCCCCAAACAAGAAGGTGTTTTGCTCCCCTGTGCACAAAAAACAAGATGGTCTGCACATTTTCATTCATATGTTTTTAATTTCTTTGGGGAAGTTTTAAAATTGAGATTATCATAAACCAAAGTTTAGCGCAGGAATACATTGAATTATAAACTGGTGGAAATGCTGAATAGAGATATATAATGGAAACATTAACAGAGCTTTAGCAATCATGGCAATAGTATTTCACTACAATGCAAGGAAATCATGTTAAAGTAACTGCTATTGTAGATAAGGGGGTGCTGCTCTTAATAATGGATTTTTCATGCATTACTTCTATGCTTTTAACATTTTTACCATCATGAATGGTGACCTTGGAATAATGCTAAGAACCATATTTTGTATTTAACCTAAATACCAAATTTAAAGACTTAAATAGATAATACAAAGGGCTTGATTCCATGCTGCTGAAGATTGTGCAAGGTCATAGAATGCTTCTACAAACTCGTATGTAATAGAAGTAAATCTTTTTTTATTGAATATATACAACACTTACCTACTTTCTTCTAACAAAGCCAGGAATATTTTCTGGAAAGGAAAGAAAAATTGGAACAGTATTGACAGGTAGAGACTATATATGTCCCAAAGAGGGGTGGGAGGGGCTTTGGCCTCCTCTGATAATCTCCATAGCCCCCTAAAGCCACCCTAAAAATGTTTAAAAGCAAGAATAGTGTGCTTGCAATCACAGCTTTCAGTGTATTCCCCAATCCTTCTTCCAACCAGACTGCTGTTCTAAGATTCTCCTCCGTATAAATTCAAGAACTCCAGTGTGTATCAGGGGAAACAAACAAAATAAATTGAATGTATATTTATCCTGATCCTAGGAAAAACTGAAAAGTATGGATTTAAATTGTGTTGATCCATGCCACTTCCCTAAAATATTCGCCCACTCTTCCCACTGGGCACCCCACCCAACCCCTGAGGACAGCATACTAACGTCACCCTTCATTTCCTTGGTCAGTCCTTGCCTTGATCTGCTGACACCTCCGCAAGCCTAAGTGCCTTCCTCTCAGATCAGGATGCCAACGAGCTGGGCTGATAAATTCACCGGCCCTCTGGTTTAATAGGCAAGAGCTAAGCAAGTGAAGACTGCTTGCTCCAACCAAGAATGCCTGGTGTTAAATGCCCTCAGCGCCACCTCCTACCCATTGAGTGCTTGGAATGTGTATTTAACTTCTCTGTACTTCCTTTTCCTCATCTAGAAAAAGGAGATGATAATAATACCCATCTCTTACAATTACTGGAGGATTAAATGAGTGAATGTACATAAAACATAGACGGGGACTGGCACGCAGTAAACACTGATAAATGTTAGCTTGTTATCTGGCATTCGGAGGTAAGACCTTGGTTTCTCCACAATTTGAAACTACATTAGTCAGAATTTCAGCCCATGACATGCAAACAGGTGTAAGACTTGAGACAATGGGTCCTGGAGTGTAAGTGACCAGTTTCTCTGCCATGAGAAGTGCCTGGAGAAACACATATAATGCATCATTGTGCATATGATACCAGTCAGAATAGAAAAGGAAAATTTCAACCAATAAAATCCACCAATCAAACAATTCCTTAAGAATGAGGTTAGGTCCAGACTCCCCCATTGTTTAACTGTGGGTTTGGGCAAATCAGTTGAACTCCATGAGCTACATTTTTCTTATTTGTAAAATAGAGATAATACTAATCTCACAGGGTTTTGGGAGATTTAAAGGAGATGATGTAAGTGAAAGAGTTTATGACAAAGGATATCATAAAGAATGATAGAATTTAGATATACGGTATTACTTTTTTTTCTTGCTGAATTTTCTCCTACAGCTCCCAGTTTCTCTAATTTGTATTTCAGGGCAGATTACCTATTACAAAAACTTGGTGTTCTCTTCCCGGTCCACTCATCTCTAAATTTGCCTCTAGAAAATCTACCTCCTACTTCCTGCCTTAAAAACTGTACTTGGAAAACTCCCTTTTGTCTGCTCTGGGATTAATGACTTACCAGCCTCCCATCTGCCCAGGTGAAAAGAAAAGACTGTCTCCCACCAGGGTACAATCCTCCATATTTCATTATTGATTTGATTACCTCAAAAAAAATTTTTTTAGCCAGAAAAATGACAAAGAAAGCTTTTCATCTTTCTAATAGGATACTAGCTATTCCTCTTCAGTTGCCACATGCTATCACATAGAAAAAATTATTTAAAATTATTTAAAATTTTTTTTAAAAAATAAAACCTTGAAGTAAAAAATGCCAGAAGCTGAAAACATAAGTTTTTTGTTTGTTTGCTCACTTGTTTGTTTTAGAGACAGGGTCTCAGTCTGTTGCCCAAGCTAGAGTGCAGTGATGTGATCATAGCTTCTACAGCCTTGAACTTCTTGGCTCAAGTAATCAATCCTCTTGCCTCAGCCTCCCTAGCAGCTGGGACTATAGGCACACTGGCTAATTTCTTTTTTTTTTTTTAGAGATGCGGTATCACTATGTTGCCCAGGCTTGTCTTGAACTCCTAGCCTCAAGCAATCCTATGGCCTCAGCATCCCAAATTGCAAAAACATGGTGGAAATGCTGAATAGAGATATATAATGGAAACATTAACAGAGCTTTAGCAATCATGGCAATAGTATTTAACTACAATGCAAGGAAATCATGTTAAAGTAACTGCTATTGTAGATAAAGTTTTTTAAAGTTTGCTTTGTTCTCCTCTCCTCTGGCTAGGTTGCAATACAAACAGAATATCATGATCAGGAAAGTAGAACACCAGGTGAAAGAGACACACAACCATATTGAGAAAATCCAAACCTCTGGAAGATTCCACAGGTTTCCCTATACCATAGACCACCCAGGATTGGGCAGGATAGACCAGTTAGGCCTATAAAGTAGGGTGACAGGTATGACAAGGGCACCATTCCAGGCACCCAGGTAATGTAGGGAAAGAAAGGGTAGGAGGTTGCAGGAAAAGAATAGGGGTAGAAAGTGACAGAGTGAGAAGGAAGAGAGAAAAGAAAAGAAAAATGCACCGAGGACACAGCAGTGACATTCAGTGAGCAGTTACTGTGGGCTAGGCATTTTCTCATTTAATCCTTACAACAGTCCCGTGAGCTAAGGATTGTTATTTTCATTTCCAGGTGAGAGACAGAGGCCCACAGAGATAGTTGGCTGCAGACCCGGAATCTGAACCCAGATCTGTCTTATTTCAAAGTTGGTATTCTTAACTCCAGCTTCTATAACTTCTTACATAGCTTAGCTACAAGCTCACTTTTAATATTTCTTAAATGTAGTCAAATTAAGCTTGAAAACTTTCATGATCCAACGTACCAACTATTCAAGGTAAAAACACAATGGAAGTGGAAGCTTTTGATAAGGTTGGTTTAAGAACTTGCTAATTAGATCCTCTTCTTCTCCCTGTTGAGAGAGGATTCGACAATGCTTCTCTGAGAATCATATCCACTCTTTCTCTGATCCACCTTAGACAGGGTCTTAGTAGGTGTTTTATTTATGCTTTTCTGTTCAAACCTGCTTCAGGAAGCATCAGGCTAAGTGGTCAATGAGGCCACTTGGTTCCCAGAACATTCATGCTTCCAAAAGTCACTTCCTTCTGCAATATTTCTTTTTTCACACTTCACACAAGACATTGTGTGTCTCCTGCTGTTCCACATTGTCCTGGAAGTCCTGGCCACTCCAGCGGGACAAGAAAAAGAAATAAATGATTACAGATTGGAAAGGAGAAAGTAAAACTGCTTCAATTCATAGATGACATGATTATCGATAGAAAATCCCATGGAATCTATTTTTAAAATTAAAAAAACAACTCCTAGAACTAATAAGTGAGTTTAGCAATGTTGCAAGATACAAGTTCAGCATAAAAACTCAAACACATTTCTATATACTAGCAATGAATAATTGGAAACAAAAACGTAAAAAAAAAGAAAAGAAAAGAAAAGAAAATACATATATCACTTACAATAGCTTCCATAAAAGCCCTAAGAAAATGTATAGGATCTGTATGCTGAAAACAAAAAGTTGACGAAAGAAATAAGAGAATGATCTAAATGAATGGAGAGACATACTTGGTTCATAGGTTGGAGGATTCATATAATTAAGATGTACAGTCCCCAAATTAATAAAGATAATACAATTCCAATCAAAAATCCCTGCAGGATTTTTTATAAATACAGACTAATTGATTAAAAAATGTATGCGGAAAGGCAAAGGAACTGGAATAGCCAAATAATTTTGAAAAAGAAGAAGAAAATTGAAAGAGTGACACTGATTTTAACACTTAACCATGAA